>JAVJIF010033360.1:0-117214 GCA_038442645.1 Agave tequilana | reverse complement strand
TTCGTGGAAAGATTTCGGAACGTGGCACTCCGGTGTCCAAGCGGTATGACCCAGGCCACCCTGGTGGAAACATGCCGCCACAACCTCCAAACCTCACTCCTTGCTCAAATAGGAGTTGCTGAAAGCCGCACCTGGAAACAATTAGTCCAACAAGGTGAACAGGCTGAGGAGATTGTTGCCCGCGTCAGGGCAGAAGAAGGCAAGCCGCGGCCGGAGAGGTCAACTAGGCGAGCGCCAGACACCTCTCTCCAGACAAAGCGGAAGGATAATTTGGCGACGGAGACCAAATCTCCCACCAAACCTCAACCAGCCAAGGCGAGTGGCTCTTCAAGCCAACCCCGCGCCAACAAGCAGTATTCCTTCAAGGGAGGAACATGTCGATTCGCTCTTCAAGCTACTCAACAAGAGCAACCGACTGAAGCTCCCTGAGGCCAGGCGCCCTCAGGAAGTCGGCAAGACCGACAACCCCAACTACTGCTTGTACCACAGGATGTTGGGACAACCCTACCAAAAGCTGCTACGTCTTCAAGGATATCCTTCAGGCTCTGATTGACGCGGAGGTGTTAAAACTCCGACCAGAACAGAAGGGGTGACAGCCAACATGATGTCGGTTCTCCAGTTCGGGAGACAACCTCCAACGCCTGCGGGAGTAGCTCCTATCCCAAGAGGAGAGCTGAGAGTGGTCAACACAGACCCTCACCAGCAGCAGGAGAAGGGCTTGGTACCCGTCCCTACGCCTCAAGAGGAAATCATGTGGGTCCACCCTGACCTAGTGGACAGCCAGCAGTGGACTACTGTAACCAACAGGAAGTCCAAAGGCAAGGCAAAAGCTTCGTCCTGCCATGTGGTATGTGCTTCCTCCGAGAAGCAGAGGATGATGTTCCCTCACTGACTGATTCAGAAGAGGAAACAATAGTCTTGGCCGCAGAGCCCGACCAACCAATGACGGGGACTCGTTCAGGACAGCCCTACTTAAAGCAGTACGGCGAAGTGGCGACAAACCCTCCACAACCGGCTGCAGAGCCAACTAGGCCCTCCACGAAGCCACCAGTGGAGAAAACAAAAAGAGACTCGATTCTCTCGAGCTCTTCAAAAGGGTATAGCGGAAGGATCCACAACGCCTTACCGCTTTGATGTCTTGGCTCAATTGGCCAACATCCCAGCGCGGATCACCTGTATGAGCTTTTAAGACTATCAAAGTCGACCAGGGAGGCTCTACAAGAAGCTCTGGCAAATGCTGAGGTCTTTATGACCCAGGTGCCAAAGAAGGAAGATGTAGAGAATTGTCTCCACACCTTCCAGAATGCTCCCTGCATTACCTTCACGGCAGATGATATGCAGGTTAAAGGGAAGCATGATCGACCCCTGTACTTCACAGGTTATATCGGATCATCTGAGGTGAACCGCATTCAGGTAGATCCAGGGTCCGCATTGAGCATCATGCCCCGCCGAGTCATGCAACACCTCGGCATCCCTACCCACCGTCTGAGCCCTACACAGACGACCATCTACGGGTTCAATGCCAACGGCACCCGTCCGATGGGGAAGATCAAGCTTAAGTGCCAGATTGGGAGTCTCAAGTCAGAGGTGACGTGCTACGTCATCGATGCCGACACTTCCTACAATCTGCTGCTGGGACGACCATGGATCCACCGCAATTCCATCGTTCCCTCCACTCTTCACCAAGTCATGAAATACATTGACACGAGTGGGAAAGTGCAAACGTTGGTTGCCGAAAGGTATCCATCCGTTTAAGGGGGTCGAAAATTATTTCACGGACTCCCTCCTATATCAGGATCCGGTGGATGAAACCCCGCAACTGGAAGTGCCAGACTCTGGTAATGAGGCTGACACTGAGCCCGAGCAAGAAGAGTGCCTGTGGAAGTTGGAACCACTTGTAAAGAGCACTAATAAGCTCGATGTTGATAATACCACCGACGATGCAGGCGGTTGGTATATAATGAGAATTTAGACTTTGAGTATTTTTCTGCGTGTGCATCCGATTCAATCCCGTCGGATACTAGTACGACGTAGACGATGACATCTGGTCGGCGATGGATGCTTTGACATCATTGCATGTACCAGTAAAATCATCTTTCGGGACATACCAGGATAATGGTGATGCGCAGGAATCTATATTCATGGTTCCGACAAGACGAAAAGGCCAAAAACCAATCCTTTTCGGGCGAATGACGACTGAACCAACGCCCCGCGAAGAATCGAAAAGTGAGGAGGAATCCCCTTAGCTCAGTCATTATGAACCAAAAGCGCTCAAAATGATGAAATGCATGGGGTATGATCTAACCAACAGACCCGGGTTGAACTTCGGCAAAGGAAGGAGAACGCTACTTCGATCCTTTGTGCCGAAAGGGAAGGCCCCCGATTATTATCATCGGACGCGCCGGGGGTTGGGCTATGTATCAACTCCGGTCCCATCAGCCTCCGATTCTCAAGAATCGTCGAGCAACGATTACTCTTCAGACACATCATCTTGGGAGTCAGATGTCAGTATCGGCAACATCTTCAAGGAACTTTCAGTGAACATGGTTTCGACAAGCCACCTGGAAGATGATCCAAGCTGATACAGATCTTGGATCAACATTTAAATGCTCTTTGGGATACCCGCTTCGAACAGCATGAGCCACCCACAGAAGACAAGGTTGTTCAGATCAACCTAGGAGATGAGGTTAACCCTAAGCCCATCTTCATAAGTGACGGCCTGTCACCTTCAGAGAAGAAGGATCTAATATCCCTCGTACAAGAGTATATAGACGTCTTCGCCTGGAATTATGAGGACATGCCAGGACTTGATCCTCAAGTGGCCATGCACCGCCTCAACATCAATCCGGACGTAAAGCCTGTCAAACAACAACAGCGACGGTTTCGCCCAGAAATAATGGAGGCAATTCAATCAGAAGTCAGAAAACTTATTGATTCTGGCTTCATCAGGGAAGAACAACATCCCGACTGGGTAGCCAACATCATCCCCGTTTCCAAGAAGAACGGGAAGATCAGGATCTGCATCGACTTCCGCGATCTAAACGAGGCTTGCCCCAAAAGACGAATTCCCATTGCCAATCACAGATGTTATGATTGACAATACTTGTGGATTCGAACAAATGTCCTTCATGGACGAATTCTCAGGATACAATCAAATCAAAATGTATCCTGATGATGAAAAGCATACCTCCTTCAGGACTCCTCTAGGGGTATATTGCTATACTGTCATGCCTTTTGGACTGAAGAATGCGGGGGCAACCTACCAAAGGGCCATGAATGCCATTTTCCATCAGCAAATGCGCAAAACGGTGGAATGTTATGTCGATGACATTGCGGTGAAAAGTCGCATTAAAGGAGATCACATAGCCGATCTGAAGGTGGTCTTCGACATCATGCGGGCTCATCAATTGAAGATGAACCCCACCAAGTCCTTCCTGGGGGTAGCCAGTGGCAAATTCCTAGGATTTGTTGTGACTTTCACAGGAATCCATTTGGATCCGGAGAAAGTCCGCGCTATCCAAGAGATGCAAACCCCGAGAAACCTCAAGGAACTTAGGGGTTTACAGGGTCGATTGGCGTACATCCGCAGGTTCATCTCAAACCTCTCTGGAAGATGCCAACCTTTCGCTAAGTTGATGAAGAAGGGTGTCTCGTTCATTTGGGACGATGCTTGCCAACAAGCGTTTGAAGAAATCAAACAATACCTCACCCAACCACCAGTCCTTGCAGCCCCGGTGTCCGGAAAGCCTTTCCTGGTGTACGTCCGGGCAATGGACCATTCTTTGGGAGCTCTACTAGCTCAGAATGATGAAGAAGGACGAGAACAGGCAATCTACTATCTGAGTAGAACAATGATCGGAGCCGAACATCGGTACAACCCGATCGAGAAGGAATGTTTGGCACCAGTGTTCGCCATTCAGAAAATGCGACACTATCTGGTAGGTCAGACTATAAATGTCATATCAAAAGTCAACCCCTGAGGTTACTTATGACAAAGCCTTCTTCACTAAATGGCCGGCTGGCAAAATGGGCCATGTTACTATCTCAGTATGATATGCACTTTCTGCCGCCGCAGAAAGCCATTAAGGGACAAGCGGTGGCAGACTTCCTAGCTGAACACCCAGATCCGAGGGCAGCCAAAGTCTACGAGGATCTCCCAGACGAAGTGGCTGAGGTCTACCTGACTCAGACATCGTTCGAAAGTCAAGTGTGGCAACTTTTCTTCGACGGTGCATCAAGGACAAACCCCAAGGGACACGTAGTGGCAGGGGTAGGAGTAGTACTTGTCTCCCCACAAAATTATGTGATCCCCCGAGCTGTCTCGCTAACGGAGCCTTGTTCCAACAATGTGGCGGAGTACAATGCTCTATTGATCGGGATGCAGCTCGCCGATGAGATTGGCGTTAAAAATCTCGAGGCATACGGTGACTCTAAACTCATCGTCAGCCAAATTCACGGGAGTATGAAGTCAGACATGAAGACTTAGTACCCTATTACAACGCAACTATCCGCCTGGCGAGGGGTTTGCTAACTTTTACATCGACCATGTACCGCGCAGGCAAAATGCGCACGCCGATGCACTCGCTTCCCTTGCAGCCTCCCTAGCTCTTCCAGCTGGAGCAATGGAGAAAATATTCGTCTACAGCCACGACTTGCATTGCCCGAAAAACACTCTCGAGGACTATCAGGAGTCAAAGGGAGATTGTCGAGGCAAAGAAGTGCTGGAATTGTCGGCCGGTCCAGAGCTTAAAGACTGGCGATTTCCCTACATCGACTATGTCTTGTACGGCATCCTGCCTGAGGACGCCAAAGAAGCGGCTGCCATTCGAAGGAAAGCCCCTAAGTTTTACTATAATGCGATTACACGAACATTGTATCGTCGGTCGCATGACGGGATCTTGTTCCGGTGCCTCTCACCAAAGGAGGCTTAAGAGGTATTGAAAGAGGCCCACGACGGTACGTGCGGAGCCCATCAACCTGGCCCAAAACTGGCACACATCGACTCCAAAGATTGGGTTACTATTGGCCCAAGATGGTTGCCGACGCCGTCGCCTATGCCAAAAGATGTCACGCTTGCCAAATACATGGAGATTTTATCCATCAAGCACCAGGGTACCTCCACTCTACGACCTCTACATGGCCATTTGAAATGTGGGGGATGGATGTGGTTGGTCCTATTAGCCCACCATCATCAAAGGGACATCGGTTCATTCTAGCAATAACCGATTATTTCTCCAAATGGGCCGAAGCCATCCCTTTGAAGGAGGTCAAGTCGTCCAACGTGATCAAGTTCGTAAAACATCACGTTATTTACCGTTTCGGTGTACCTCGGCGGATTGTCCATGACAATGGACCCCAGTTCATCAGCCAGGCATTCCAGAGATTCTGCGCTAAGTTCAGAATCCAGAGTGTGTCTTCAACGGCATATATCCTGCCGCTAACGGCCTCGCAGAAGCTTTCAACAAGACCATTGGTAAGCTTCTCAAAAAGTTCGTCTCGAAAAGTCAACGGGACTGGGACGACAAACTAGGCGAATGCTTATGGGCCTATCGCACAACTGTGCGAACCCCAACTAAAGCTACGCCATTTTCTTTGGTATACGGGTGTGAAGCCGTGCTCCCACTAGAAATCCAAATTCCATCTCTACGCGTCGCCATGACAGCGGAGATGACAACAGAGGAGAAGCATCGACAGCGACTCCAGGAACTAGAGGCCTTAGATGATAAACGTCTGCAGGCCCAACAATAAATCGAGCTCTACCAAGCTCATATTACCAGAGCCTTCAACAAGAAAGTTAAAGTGCGAACTTTCAAAAGGGCGATCTTGTCTTAGCCGTCAGAAGACCCATGGTGATGACGCATAAAACAAAAGGAAAATTCCAACCCAAATGGGAAGGACCATTTGTGGTAGAGTCAGTCTACTCGAATGGATCATATCGCCTCATAACCTCGAATGGCAATACACTTATGATGCCAATCAATGGCAGATTCCTGAAGAAGTACTATCCTTAGATGGTATTCTTCCGCTGATCAAGTTAAAAATACAACTCTGATCAAAACAAGAAGAGCTTCTTCATTAATATCCGACGCCTCCGACGACTAAGGATAGAGGAAAATGTTGGCTTTTAAGTCCAACATAAGTCTTCGACAACTCATCATGCTGAGGGGAATAGCATGGCTAGCCCAACTCAAACGGTAGTTGGTAAAGGCACCTCAAACCCGTTGACAGCTGAGGATTTGCTAAAAATCCTAAGGGACACGTTCCCATTTGATCCGACGCCTCCGACGGCTAAGGATAGAGGAAAATGTTAGCTTTTAAGCCCAACATAAGTCTTCGACAACTCATCATGCTGAGGGGAATAGCGTGGCTAGCCCAACTCAAACGGTAGTTGGTAAAGGCACCTCAAATCCGTTGATAGCTGGGGGTTTGCTAAAAATCCTAAATGGACTTGATTCCACTCTTTCCTCCAAAATCCCTTACCATTCTCATCCACAGAATGGTAGGACCACAAAAAAAAACACACAATCGTTGCCAAGTTAACACCATACCTCTGGTAATGGGAACCCCTTGTAGAGTACAAATCTTGCTTGTCAACTCTACATTTGCCAAGTTAACACTACACCTCTGGCACTTCAAATCTCACTTGTCAATTCTCATCCATAGAATGACAGGTCCTCAAACTGTTTTTGGCTCAAGCCAATTCTTGTCAAGTTAATATCACACCTCTGACAAAACTACTGTTTAAGTTAACATTATACCTCTAAGCAGTACGTCAAGTTTCTCTGTCAGGTTTAATATTACACCTCTGACTGTCACTTTTCTTCAGTCTTCCACATCGAAGCTGAAATGAATGATGCCAAGTTAACACTACACCTCTAGCATCTGAGTCATCGCTAAGTTCAACAATACACCTATGGCCATGACCTTTCCTCGACTTCCTTGTCCAAGTCGAGATGACCAATGCTAAGTTCAACATTACACCTCTAGCATTACCTCACTGTTAAGTTAAACATCACACCTATGGCAGTGACGTTCTCAATTTTTTCCTAACAAAACTGAAATACTTTTGAGTCAAGTTAATATCACACCTCTGACTCGCATCCTTGTCAAGTTAACATTACACTTCCGACAAGACCACTTTCAACCCGTCAAGTTAATATCACACCTCTGATGGTAACAAACCTTCCTAGACTCTCCACGAGTCTAATCTCACTTGTTATTCTCTTCAATAGAATAACAGGTCCACCTAAAAATACTGTTAGGTTAATATTACACCAATTAACAGTGTTTTCATCAAATCCCCAGCTGAACTCGATTAAGTTAACTCTAAACCTCTGATCAGAGCTTACCCTCCCTGGGGGTACCAATTCTACTTGTCACTTTCTCTTATAAAGTGGCAGGCCCACCAAAGATTATTTCATCTCTGTCAAGTTAATATTACACCTCTGACAGTACTGTGAAAGTTCCTGAAATAGGATCCTTCCCTCCAAAGTTTGACTTGTTGAGATTATCATCATAATTTTGACAAAGCCAGAGATTCTTTGCTTCTATGGGTCTAAGAAAAAAAATTCAAGACAATGAAAGAGGCAAAAAGAAAAGTGTTACTTTTATTTATTTCCAAACATATGAAAGTGATACAAAACGCTCTCTTATACAATAAGATTGAGTGTTACAATTAAGGAGTACGAAGAAGTCCCTCTCTCTCTCTTAGAGGTTGCACTCACTCCTTATAAGCCGCGTCTGACTCCAAGTGCGCGATGTTTTGTGGCTACAATAGAAGCTGGTTACATCACATGCATGATGTAAACATCGAAAGCGCCCTAGCTGACTAAGCTAAGAGCAATGGTGTTCTTGAGGTCTGGTGGCAACAGAAGGTCCTGCAACCCTTCGTTCAGGCGCGTCTCTTTCCCTAGCAGGCCATCCAACGGACATAGACTGTCCTTGATGTCACTTCTGGGGTGGGAGAGGAAGAGGATCTCGTCCGCCACCACAACCGCCGGAGCCCTCATCGCCGTCATGCATAGCCTGACCATCTCTTGCCAGCAGGCATGAATGGCGAAGCAGATCTGAAGAGACCTTGGCGAGGGTTGGATCCTCGTCAGAGATGTAATATACTCTCTTATAGGTGACGAGGACCATAATATACTCTCTTATAGGTGAACATCGAACAAGTTCGCCGGCCAAAGCATCCTTCCAGGGGCCCAGCAAACCAGCAAGCCTACCTGCAAGAAATGAAACAAAGGAATCAGAACAATCTGCAACTTAGTATGTTTCAACAGAGAAAAAAAAACTAAGTCGCAAATGCGGACTGCAGACGCGGGAATGATCCACGCAGTCAGCCAAGCAGACGCGGGAATGACCCACGCAGTCAGCCAAACTGCTGCAGCAGAGACAAACGCGAATCAAAACGCGGTCTCGTTCTGCCCCAAGTCGAAAGCACAGACGCCGAAAGGGCACAGACGCCAAAAGGGCACAGACGCCGAAAGTTGCCATCTCCTTGTTGAGTGAACAAGAGTTGCAAGGCTCGGATCTGAAACCTTTTTAGAATTGCCCAAAGCAGTAGCCATAAAACGCGCCAAGACAGTGGCTTTGAAACGCAAGCTTTGTGAACAAAGCCAGCGCCAAGTGCCAAAGACCCCTGCACTCGCGTCCAGAGAAGTTCAAATCTGTGACGCAAATTCCAGAAGGAATGCACCAACACAGATAATGATGACGCCAAGGTACAGGCCGTGGTAGATTAAAATATCATGGCTAATAGGGACGGCGTACCAACAGAGGCTTCTACCAAGTCGGGCTCTCCGTGTCCAGACGCGGACGTGCAAGATGATCAGAGAGACACTCTGCCCCGAAGAGACCAAACAGGAGCATACAAGCCCTGGGTCATCTTCATCCACAGAGCCATCCTCACCCATGGAGACAATACTCTGAAGAGGATGAAGGTTCTCAGAACGTTCGCTCTCAAAAAGAAAACAGTCCAAATGTTGGGTTGAAGGAAGAGGGTGCGCCCTATTTATAGGCAGCCCCCGATAACTGCACCGCTGGCCTTAATGACCGCACGATTGTCAAGGTCCAATAAGGGACTGACACGTGTAACGCCGCTTCGAAAACCGTCGCAGGCGCCAATCTCCAACCACCCGCCTCGGTTTCTCATTAAAGGGAATTAACGCTCAAGACCAATAAGAAGCCGACGCGTGGATAACCGCTTCGGGAAACGGCGGAAAATCTGCATTCCCGATCATCAATAGAGATTTGAAGATCACATCAAATCTTTATGACAGGCTGTATGTAACGCCTGGGAGGTTACACCAAGACGCAGACTGAAGAACCATATCCTCTTCCTCTCCCTCCCCAGATTGGATGACGATCACCCGCGTCCTAGAGGAATGTCCGCGTGATGCAAAGTCGCGTCCCTCAATAAACAGGGTCCTTTTTAAAGGGGAACACTTAGTCCATTTTGGGATTAGTGGAAAATGCACAAGGCTGCGTCCCTCGCGTCTGCTTGATCCGCGTCTTTCCTAGCGAAGCAGATTCGCGTCTCTCCCTACAGACGGATGCCGCGCCTTCTGAACTCACGGCCGCGTCTCCCTATGGATTGACGCTGCGTTTCATCAAAAGAACTTGGTTCTGCCCAAGTCCTTCTGAACTGATACCCGCGTCTCCCTGTGAACAGAGGCCGCGAGTTGATGCTGCGTTTCACTGAAAGAACTTAGTCTTACCTAAGTTCAGTATTCACAGCCAATGATCAAGAAGTTAGATTCATCCACGGCTAAGTAAAAGATAAAAAAAATGTGTCCTTTTTATATCAAAAATGGATACAAACGCTCTGATAAATAGAGTGTCCTTTTCTTTACAAACAAAAAAAAAAGAAAAGGAGGCTAAATGTCATGGTTCGCCAAGGAACGGATTTGCTCCCTGAGATGATGCATCTTGATCTGACGTGCCTTCTCAGCCTCCATCATGGCTTGGACCCGCAGCTCCTCTTCAGATAGGAAGGGTTTTGCAGCCAGCTGCGCTCGCAGAGATTCCACCCTGGAAGAATGTAGAGACAGACTCTCTTCAGCTCGCGCCTTAGCCGCCTGTTGCTCCGCAAGCTCCTCTTTGATGGCAACAAGCTTCTTCTCATTGATCGCAAGCACAGCTTCTGCCTTGGCAATGGTGTCCCGAGCCTTGGCAATGGTGTCCCGAGCACTGATGATGACGTGCTCCGTGCTCTGCATGACAATCCCAGATTCCCTTGAATCGTCAGTTAGTTTCTGACATTCAGCCTGGGAATATTCGAGGCTGCGGATCTCTGCATCTATTTGTGCCTCTGCCTCCTGTCGCTCTTGTTCTTGAGCAGCTAAGAGCCGGGTTAGGGTGGCCTGGGCCTCACTAGAAGAGCTGGCATTTTCCAAAGACTTCAGCTCGTGCAGGTCGTCTCCCAGTTGCTCCACCACCCGCAGACACGCCTGGGCAAGTGAGGGGCCTCCGGTTAATTCGACGTTCTCGGCCAGATTTCTGAGAAGCGTCTGGGCAAAATTGAAGGAGCTGCTTTCACGAAAGATGAGATCAATACATGATCCCATCGAAGCAAAGAATTGTTGCACCATCTGGCGTGCCAGTTCCCCCATATCGTCACCACCTGGGAAGCTTCCCACCCCCTTTTCTGTCACGGGATAAGGCGGATCTTCTCGCACAAGAGTTGTGCTGACCACCGATACGGCTAGAGCAGAAGTAGCCTCGGGCGTTTCCAGAGGTGCTATCTTTGCAGGAACTTCCTCCTCAGAAACTTCAGTCGAGACCTGAGTCGTGTGGCCTTCTGGAGGGATATCAATCATTGGACCCTCCACCTGAGCCCCCTTAGTTCTTTCTGCAAATGACCGCAACATTAGCCACAAAGGTGAAAAGCGAAACATTCAAAATATCAGAACTTTCTTACCACCTGGGAGGTCCAGAGATAGCGAACCCTTGGGTGAATCCTGCAGAATGAGAGCTTCCCCAGCCTCAGTGGGTACCTCTTTTTCCGGCAAAGCGGAGGGCTCCCTAGTTTCCACAGTCGCCCCTTCCGAAGTTGTCTCGCCAACCGAAGCCTCAACTCCTTCGGGCTGGGTCACCTCTTTTACCATCTCCTCGATATGCAAGGAGGTTGTAGTCTCGGCATCCTCAGCTAACCCTGCAGCGTAAAAGAAGAATGTTAAGACACCTTCTTCAAAACCAAAGAAGAAATCGAGTGAAAATACCTGCAATGGGAACAACCGTCGCCAACGGTGATGGCGCCGTCAACGGTCCCCCCCGTACATTTCTTCCTCCGAGATATGGGAGAACTTGCTCGGATCAGGAAGGGTGGGTTCATCACCGTAGTCGACCTTGTCTTCAAACTCGCTTTCCCCTGAATACGAGAAAGAAGACAGCTCAACGCGAGGAAGCTCTGCAACCGGAGCCTTGCCTCCAATTACCCCAGTGGTAGGACTGGGATCAATTGCCGAGGACTGGAGATGAAGACACAAGGAGACCCCAACTGCTGTGCCTCATCTCTTCTTTCATGAGTAGAAGAAGGCTCGGGATGAGCTAAAATCCCCAGAATATCGACATCTCCTCCGCTCATGATGTCGACCTCTAGCTGCTCATCCTCGTCAGTGGCGGTGGATCGATCAACGAGCTCCCCTTCCTCCGCAGACCCGTGGCTTCTACTAAGCGACCTGGGAACACGGACTAGAGGAGTTTCTTCTTCAACTATATCCTTCTCCCTCAGTTCCCTGACACCAGAAGGGATGGCCGCTGGTAGAGAAACTGCTGGCGCCAAGTCTCTCCGCACCTTCTTACGGGCAGGCCCAGCAGTAGAAGTAGAGCCCTGACGACGCTTGCTCACCGCCCTGTCGAGGCCTAGTTGCTTGCGGCTCTGCCCTTGTTGCTCGCGGCTCCGCCTTAGTCGCTGCGGTTCCGCCCTTGGTGGTCGTAGCTCCGTGGCTCGTGGCTCCCTTCTCGTTCTTCTACCGACCTCCTTCTGGGCCTTCAGGTACTGTTCTACGAGTTTCGACGGTTTTACCGGACTCTGTCCTTGCCTCGAGACTTGCATTGATACTCTCGATGCATGAAGACACCGGAAAAAAGTCTGGTGTCTGGATGGCTTGAGAGTACCAAGTGCAGAAGCTGAGGCTCATATGGCACTTGGGCCCCTCGAGAGGTAGACGGAAAGTTGCTCCCGTCCCTCCAACCACACTGTAGTACCAGGCCCGAGCACCCTCGAACAGGTTCCCTTCGAAGGCGAGTCGAGCATTGGGGTTCCCGACATAGAGCTGATCATAGCCGAACTGTCGAGCGAAGCGGTTCGGCATGTACGGCTCAATGGTGCATGACGTCCCTTGCCGGAAAAGCACATATCCGGGCCGAATATTGAGCAACCACCAGAAGGCTCCCGTGGATAACCTCGTGAAATTATCCGGGCTCGCGGAATCAATAAGTAGATCCCCGAAAGATGCACCAGGGATCTGGGGGAGGCAACGATTGAGCTGGTAGTTCGCAGGGTCTGAAAGGCACTTCCGGACGTAATATATATAAGGATCACGCCAGTTCGAACCCTCCAACCGCTGTACAAAAGGGACAGAACTCTCCCTCTAACGCACTGCCGTCATCAAGGAAGGGCAATGCATCACGTACCAAGCCATGAGGTACGTGTAAGGCAACTCGACCCGAGGGTTGGGACGCTTCACCGTCGGATTCCCCTCTGAGTCAACATACAGCTTTCCCTCGGAGTCTGCAGTTTTCGGTGGCTCGCAGAAATTCTTAGCTAGCGCCCGCAGCCCGCTCTGAATACCAGCCGCCACGGCCGGGAGAAGGGTTATGGGGTTGCCATGAGCCAGGAGCACTGCCGGGTACACCACGTCAGCAACAACAACTTCATGTGGCAGCGTGGGCACCACACAACGCTTCAGCCACAGCATCAGAAAGCCCGCCAACAGCGCCCGATCGGAGATAGGGGTCCGGGCTTGATGGTGAAAGCTTTCAAAAATCAAGTCAGGGTCGAAACCGTCCTCGTTCGACTCCGTGGGTGTAGAAACTGTCAGAAGCCTGGTCGATCCTGTCTTCAATCTCCCTATCGGAGCTGGGAGCCAATCGGGTTATCAGATGGTCTTTGGTGTTGACGTTGTTGAACAAGTAACTGGCCCAAGACAGTTGCTTGACTCCCTGCGACCGCCATTTGGTTATCTGGCCGCAAATGTGGAAGTGACATAGCACTTCCCAGTAGGTCTCATATATTAGGGGATACTCCTCCTTCAAAAGGTGAAGCTCCACAGTGGTCGGGACATATTCTTCATAGGGAATGTCCCCTGTTGTCAATCCTGAGACTTCATGCAGCTCGTGCAGGGCGAGGCCCATCTCCCCGACCGGAGTGAAGAACGTCCCCGTCAAAGAATTATAACGCTCTAGAACCCCGAAGAAGTTCTGAGAGCTTTGAGGGATCCCCCACTGCACGGCTCTGACTGCCGAGTACAGTCCCACACGCTTTAGCAGATCCCCAAGCTCGGTAAGGACAAAGCCGACCATCCTGCCCCACCAATAGTTCTCCGTGGAATGGACCCACCCGGGCGCACGGAACCCAACCGGATAATCACCCTCCGCTTCCATGAATGCGTTGAGGAAGGTAGTGCCAAGTTGTGATATCTCCCCAGCCGGAACCTCAGACTTGCGCGACCCAGGGAAAAGGCCGATAACCGACCTGTCATGGCTATCATGACGGTGTACTTTATGGGAGCCCAAATCACCGAGAGTAATCTCAGGGACATATCGAGAGAGGTCCCATTCCATCTTCCGAGGGACGGACATGTGCTGGAAATAGGACAGCGGGAACATCCTCTCCATGTTTGGAAGAAAGAATCTTCCACCCCTTATTTGACGGAGCCATTTGTAAGTTCCGTCATACACGCGATAGCCGCCATCGTGGATGCGATCTCCGAAGAAGAAGGCAGGCTTCTCCAGCTTGATGCCAGCATCCGTTGTGAATGCTGCATCGGTCATAAGCACCCGAAGAGTCCTCATGTCAACATTCGAGAGCCTCTCCTCACGAGCCTGCGACTTGTCAGCAGTCACAGGGACAGTCCTTTGTAGCACAAAGGTCAAGTCCCGGTCAGCACCACCTACATGTCCAAAGTGGCGCGTCTTGGCGAGTGAAGTAGTAAGGTCTGGCGCTGCAAAAAGAAAAGGACACTTAGTTAGATACTTTATCAAAAGTAAGGAAAAAATGCTAAGTGTTCATAACCCAAACGCAGAAGAGACACTGGACGCAGGAATTACAAAGTCCGCGTCCAGACCTGCGCATCCACGTCCAAACGCAGAAGAGACACTGGACGCAGGAATTACAAAACCCGCGTCCAGACCTGCGCATCCACGTCCAAACGCAGAAGAGATACTAGACGCAGGAATTATCAAACCCGCGTCCAGACCTGCGAATCCACGTCCAAACGCAGAAGAGATACTAGACGCAGGAATTATCAAACCCGCGTCCAGACCTGCGAATCCACGTCCAAACACAGAGGAGATACTGGACGCAGGAATTATCAAATCCGCGTCCAGACCTGCAAGATCCGCGTTTTGCAAACCAAGACTTGTGAGATTCAAGTACTTGGACTCAGGCGCCCGATCGTAAGAACCAGCACCTGATGTTGCAGAACGCAAGGATCAAAGTCCGCGTTTAAACCCTTCACAATTAGAAATATTCTAAGTGAAGGGTCCAGAAGGCAGGACCTAATGGCACCGGGTCATCAAACCCGCGCCTCGGTTATCAACCCAAAGACTGCGTCTGAGAATCAAACACGATTTAAATTCGTGTGTTAAGGGTTCTTAAGGGTTCTTTCAACCTCCTTTAATGGTGAAATTCACGCCTAAAAGGCAGTTACCTTGGAGACCTTGGAGAACAACATCCCGCGCAGAGGAGGAGCTGCCCCTCCGGGCCTCGGCGACGGTCGCCTTTGAAGAAGAAGCAGTCGGCTTGGTCTGGGTGCCATTGCTAAACAGATGAACAGAAGGGGAAATTCTCTTTCTTAGTTTTATCAGCGAGTGCGTTCGGAGAAGAAGAGGAATCTCCCCAACTGTGACCTTTTATAGGCACAAGGATTCGCGAAGATACGCAGCGTATGGCCCGATGAATTCTGCGGCGAATCTTTGTTCGACGCGTGGAACGAAATCACTTTAACGCACAGAGAAGATCATGCGCCACGACTCTGCAGTGAATCGTTGCTCGACACGTGGCACGGATCATTTAATGAGCCAGGAAATCCGCACGCCAAAAGGTGAAATCCCGTCAGTTCCCCAGGCCAACTGGCAGCGCAATCATGACGTGGCACGGACTCGCACCCGACGGCCATGTCTCTTCGATGGATATGCCCCGTCAGCATCGCCATAAATGCGCCCAGACAATCACGTCTATATTCAAAAGATGCGTCTCTCTACAAAGTCCGCGTCCGACCCAGCGGACCCAACATCGCGTCTGCCTCATAGAAGATCAGGCGCGTTTCCATTGCCAAAAGGTCGCGTCTCGCTAAGAAGTCGCGTCTTTAAAGCAGTCTCATCTCTGCTTTTCAAAAAGGAACCCGCGTTCAATCCCTGCTTCTGCGAATCAGTTCAACAGTACACTGGCCCAAGCAGAAGACCAACCACTCCTGGCTTAAAGCACACTCGTGACAGACTAAAAGCAATCGGGGAGGTTTAGACTGTGCATCTAGACACTCAACATGATCAACTCTGGTGGCTTCAAAGAGTTCAAACAGTACACTCACGAAGACCAACTCCAGATAAGATCGAACCCGGAGCATCAACAGTCCAGCCATGAAGGTGAATTCAGCTAGAGTCCAAAGTATTTCGAAATCTGTCCCAGTTAACTGCGGAATATCGAAAACTTTGGAGGGGGTTCTGTAGGCTGTCCAAAAGTTACTGGAGGAAAAGCCATTGAAAAGCAAAGTTTCAAGCTCTAGATGCAAGAGACTATCACCCGCGTCTCAGCATCGAGGCGCGTTGGCTCGACACCCGCGTCTCACCATCAAGGCGCGTCGGCCTGACACCCGCGTCTCAGCATCAAGGCGCGTCGGCCTGACACCCGCGTCTCAGCATCAAGGCGCGTCGGCCTGAAACCCGCGTCTTAGTTATAACCGCCTTGGTTAAGGGACCAATTACTGCCCAAACGTAAGGGAGACCAGCTCCCATCGTGGCGTGTCTTCAGCAGGCACGTGGGTTGGTTACCGCCCATGTAGCGGGGAAGTTGGCTCTCATCGTGGAGTATTTTTAGGGGGCACGTTCACCCCCTAAGACCTCTATAAATAGCCCCGTCACTATGAAAAAGGGGTCGGACCCTTGGTGATCAGAAGAAATCGAAGGGCATCAATAGACAGAAAGAGGCCGAGAGATATCAACAGGCGCGACACATACAGAGGGAGAGAGAGAGCTCGACTCTTCAAGCTAACTTGCTGCGTACAAGTTGCTCTTCGCCTACCTTCTCTTTTAGAGTTTTGGTAGACGGGGCTGAGTTACTCCTTCTACCTGCCAAGGAGAAGATCCCTGGACGGTCCAGACGGTCATCTGGTCAACGGAGAACAAGATTCACTCTCCACCGCCACACGAAGAACCCAGCACTAAACAAAGGGGGGATTCAAGCTTCAACATCCTCCCTCCCTTGTAACCGGAAGATTAGTCTGTTGTAATTTTTCATCTGATTCAAGAAAATTTTACACCTCCTCTTTTTCCGCGTCCAACAACCTATTCACCCCCCTCTAGGTGATTTTCAGATAGCAGTCGATCGCCCTGTAGATTGAGCCCAACATAAAGCTCTTGTGTCTCAGTCGGTCAACAGTCGGTTGGCCGATGTTGATAAACAGAGAGCACTGCTCTAATATACGGTCAACCGGGCGGTCAGCAACATACACAAGATATACTTGTACATGTCAGTGCATAACCAGTTAACTGCTAGGTTAACCTCAGAGCAAGTAGCTTTGCCTGTTGGTCTATTGGCAGAAGGCCAAAAACATATTTAAAAACATTTTAGAAATACTCTTTGAAAATTCTATAAATTCCTTTGATAAATATTAACAAAAATAAGATCATGTAAATTATTTGTAGCACAAATATGTGTGATTATAGATCAACACAAAATATTCTTTAAACTTGTTTTTGTAAACATGAAAACCTTTTCAAAATACTTTTCTAAATCCAAAATCCAAAATACCATTTTATAAACACTTAACAAAATCTATTCAAAATATTTTGGAATGAGAAACAGATAATGATTTAAAGTGTGAGTGTGAATCTCAAGAGCAATCCAAATCTCTAAAAACTTAATTTTAACAAAACTAAATCTTACACTGTATAAAGGGGAAACATTTTCTTCTTGAGTGTTCAATTTGTGATCGTCAAAAACACAAGAGAGAGTTTAGGAAAGTGTTATATGATATTTGGGAGCGTGTCTCTGGCTTTCGCAATTTAACCGCAATAGCTAATGGCTAAGCGGGTCGAATCCAGAGGGAAGGCGCGATGCAAGCATTTCGGTCCAGTTCTAAAAGCAATCTTCTTTTAAGAAAGAAAATAGAAAAAGAAAAGTGTTTATTTGAATGTTTTTTATTTTTTTATAATTTTTAATAAAAAGAAAGACATTGAAAAATGGTTGGTTCTAAACTCGAGTTTACAAAAACTAGGAATTGTTGTTAGATTTTTTTAATAAGAGAAAAGTTCATAATTCACTAATCAGGTACCACCACTAAGTTACTAGTCTATGAAGATTAAACTTCATGTTGAATCATAAAAATTTATTTTAAGAATATTTGCTTCAAGTTCAAGTAAAATGTAAGATGAAAAGCCAATTCTAATTGAAACACATTAGCCAAGTTCAACATTAATTTATCAAAACTTTCTAAGTATATTATAAGAAAAATTGTTTAGATTTAACGTTAAGCTTTCAAACCTATATAAGCGTAAAATAAGTAAAACTATAACTAGTATTTTAGTTTAACTTTGTTCATCATCATATATCTTCAAGAAGGTTAACTAGCTCTAGGATTTTAAACATGCATATGATTCAATCAGTTTTATCTAACACAGAACTAGAATTAGTGGTGGAGAGATTGGCAAACTACGAAAACGATTTAGTTACTCGTGTTTAAGATTAAACAAGACATATTTATCAAAAGAATAGATTGCATAAAGTAAGAAAGCAAGTAAATAAAAACAAGAGAATTGAGAGAAAAATTGAAGCTTTGTTTTGAATTGTACCGCTTCAAGTATAATTGCTCCTTCTTCCTCACAAAAATCACTTTTTTCTAAATCCTAAAACATAAAGATTACAATTCGGAAGAGAGATAAAAACTAAAGAAATCCTAATACTTTGATCTTTGAGATACCTTTTTTCCTCTGCTCTGGCTCTGTATTATAGTAGAAATATTGGATAGACCCCAATCGAAGATGTACACCTAACCGTCAATCACGCAGCCAGAAGACAGTCGCGTTTTCGCGGCTAAAAGAGAGGAGGCGCGACAATCCTGTGGTGGCTGAGTCTGCGTTTTGGGGCTCTGACTTCAATCTATCCATCCATCAAGAGGTATATATATCCAGAACTTGGATTTAAATTTTAAATATTAAGATAATATCTCTTTTCCTTAACTTAGGAAGTAAGATATTATCAATTTTCAAATTTAATTTGAATTCTCCTCTTATCTCCAAACTCAATTTGACTTATTCTAGAATTTTTATTGGGTTTTTGGGTTTTGGGCTTCTTTTGAGCTTCTTTCTTCTCTTATTTTATTTATGGAGGCTTGCACATCACTAGAAAAAATAAAATTAAATAGCAATATTTTATTAAAAATAAATGTGAGAATATGACAAATAATACGTACATTTGATGAGTAATCACACCCCACACCTATCTTTTTGCTCATCCTCGAGTAAAACAAATAAAAAGAAAAACTAAATTAGTTCTAACCTAACTCACTTTCGTATGAATCACGGTTGCACTTAGCACGTGCAACAAGTCATTAAACCTTTAGGTTACCCCAAGAAGACGAGTTTTGCCTCGTGAGGGTTTCAGTGAATTACACCCTCAAAATTCAGAAAAGAATTTAAGAAATGTTAATATTTTTGAAATTTTCTTTTTTTAGATAGAGAAGAAATATTGGACAATTTTTTGCAAAAACTTAAATAATCTATAAGTCATAGGTTCACCAAATTGTTCATTCCTAAACTTAGTCTCTATTCAAAAAACTTATAATCATTAAAAGTAAGGAGTAAAACTGTGTTTCTCATCTTGTGCATTATTTAACCCTAGATCGGAGCCGGCACTTGAAAACATGTATTTTAAAATCAATGTAAAAGTGTATGTGCTAATGTTCCCTCGATATTTCCATTATAGCATTGGCTCAACGGGTCGAATCCACAGGGACGGGAGGTGATAGAAGCATTAACAGTTTATGTTCACGTCGGTTGTTAACAAGTTGTTCTTTGTTTAAAGAATGAGAAAAGAAAACTAGAAATGATAGGTAGAGGAGGCGATGAAATTAGCGAGGTAAAAATAAAGAGAAGTGGTTGTGGAATCAGTAAAAAAAAATAAGGAAATAGAAATGAAATAAAGAGTGGAGTGATTTAGGAAGTGGGTTTGAAAACAAAAAGAAGATGAAAGCAAATGTGAACAAAGAAGGTGGTGAAAACAACAATAAGAAAATTGATAAAAGGGTTTTGAAAATTGTTTTTAAAACAAAGTAAAAGGAAAGGAGAATATTATGAAAGAAAACTCATGACTACTAACTACTAATTACTCCACTAACCATGATAACCTTTTAGTGATAGTTACCTCACATGGATCCTTAGCCATCACTAATCATTGGCTTCAAGAGACGATACAAAGCATGATTCATAAGATTGTTCTTTTCAAACACATTCATTCCACACAATCAAAATGCAAGCTACTATTAAATCATCAAAATCAATTGGAGTTGAGCATGAAATAAAGTTAGAATTGTAAGTTAGCAAGTTAGTGATTAGATGTTAGAATGTTAGAATGTTAGAATCCATCATCATAAGTCATCAATGGCTCTTGCAAGAGCAAGACCTTATAGATGCTATTAGATTCATGTAGATTATCAAGTAAGTGGTTAGCTAGTTAGTGGTTAGTAGTTAGATTGTCATGAGAAGAAAAACTAGCTAACCATCATGTAGAAGATGGAGAATATTACAATGGAGAAGAAAGGAGACACCTTTATATAGATTGTGACCATCTATTACATCAATATCTCTCTATCTATCTCTGAATCAACTCATCCCTACTACAAGATCTAAAAAGAAAAACAAAATACAAAAAAGAAGATGAAAAAAATCTTACTCTACAACTAGAAGAGCAAAACCCTAGCCTACAGCCATCTGTTTTTGTTTCTGCTCCAAGACTGCAGTATTATAGGCAAAAGAAGCGTCTGGAAGGCGAGAAGAAGCCACGCGTCGAAGATTGACGCGTGGGTCCACTATAGGGCCGCGGAAACGCGATTTTTGCCGCATTTACGCGGCAATACTAGGGACTTAAGTCCCTGATTTTGGTCCGTGGGTTCGTCCAGCTGCGAGGAACCCCTAATTATCTCTGGTTTTGGGTGAATTGGATCCGGGTTTCTTCAGATTCATTCCCAATTTCTGAATCCAATTTGTCTTCTAAAATCCTCTAGCTTGCTCTTCAAGAAATAAGCTTTAATTACTCAAAATTGGGTTTAATTAGGCTCTTATTTCAACTTTGCCCTTGAACTCTTGATTATCTGCAAAATAGACCAAAACACGGGTGAGAAGCGTTATTTTATTCATAAATCGGTAGGAATATGTGATATAAAAATGCAGAATTGTAAACTAATCACACCCTCATACTTATCTTTTTGCCCGTCCAGAGCAAAACAAGAAAAAAAAAACTAAACTAAGAATGTTATTACACCACTTTCACAGGTGACGCGATTGCACGAGTATGTGCAACAAGCCGTTAAACCTTTAGGTTACCCCCAGAGGAGGATTTTTTCTAATTTCTTTAAAATTTTCTTTTCCTTTTCTTACTTTTATTAGGTTACTTATTTTTATCATATTCTTTCTTTCTTTTGCTAGAATAATTCCATTTGAACTTTCTTTCATTTATTTTTATAGTTCTTTGTTTTCCTCTAGATTTCTTTTTTATTTTTCTTGCAACTTAATTTATCATTTTCTTAATAGTTTTCACTCTACATATTATTAATATTTTTCTTTTTTTTTTTGTCGAGACTTTATACATTTATTCTTTTCAAATGTTTCTCTTTGTTTTTTTTTATCATTTTGTTCTAGAATTATTCTTTTCATTTCTTTTTGGAAAATTTTATCTTTTTTGAGATTTACTTTACTTTTCACGATTTATTTTTAAATATTTTTATTTTGCTTATCCTTTGATTCTTTTCTAGATTGTTTATTTTTTTATTTCTTATTATTTTCATATTTTAATTTTATTTATGTTTTATTCTAATTTTGTGCTGTTTAATAAATTCTTCCTTTTCCTTTTTTAAAATTTTTCATTTTTTACCTATCTTGCTTTTCTCTTTTCTTTATATTTCAATAAATTTATTTCTTTAGTTTGTTTGTATTCTTTTTATTTCCATAAATTATTCGTTGTACTTTTTGATATTGTTACTTCTTTTTTTTCTTTGTTTTCACAATTCTTTTAATTCCATTTTTTCCAAGTTTTTTTCTTTTCAGATTCTATTCAACTTTATTGTTCTTTCATTTGTTTTTTTAGAATTTTTTTCATTTTTCAAGATTCTTTTTATTATTTAACTTTTTATGTTCGTTTAGGTACTTTTTTTTTTTCATATTTTTTTTAAAGTTTGTCTAAATGTTCAAAGTTTTATTCCATTCTTCCATTTTTTTCAATTTTTTTAACTAATTCCTTATTCTCTTATCTGTATTTCTTTCTTTATTTTCTAATTATTCTTTCTTTACTTTACAATTTTTTATTTTTATATACTTCTACATTTTTCCTTGTATTTTTTGTTTTGTATATTTTGACTACTTATTTCTTTTTTTATTGTCATATTCTACAATCTTTCTTTTTCTTTCTCTAATTCTTTTTTTTTTTTCAACTTTATAACAATTTTTCTTTTTATTTTCGTCCATTTTTCTTGTCTGTGATTTTTGTTTTACTTTTTTACTTTTTGCATTTCCTCTTTTTTCTTTTCACCTATTATTTTTACTTTATTTTCTCTTGTATTTATTTTCTTTTTCTAGATATCTTTTCTTTTAAAGTTTCTTTCATTTATTCTTTGATCAGTCTTTTGTTTCCTTGTAGCTTCCCCGCTTTTTTGTACATTTTGTTTTTTTGTATTTACGCAGATATTTTCTTGATTTTTTTCCAATTATATTTTAAAAATTTCTTTATTTGTTTTTTTGTTCAGATTTTTACATTTCTTTTCCAATTATCTCTTTCTCTTTTCATTTTTTTATTTTTATTCTAAAGTTATTATTTTAATTTATTTTATATATTTTATTACTTTCCTTTTAGATTTTATTTTAAATATTCTTTATTCTTTTAAAAAAATTTAAATTTTGTTTTAAATTTCAAAATATTGTATTTGGATTTTATTCTACTTTCTAAACTCTTTCTTTTCCTTATTTAAAATATTTTTTCTTTTCTTTATTTCTCATTGAATATTATTTTCTTCATATTCATATAATTAGTTATTTTCTATTTATTTATGAAAATAGTTTCGTTTTATGTTTAATAGATGCATATAAATGTCTTGCACACAAATAGGCCAAATAAAACTATAAAATAGATCCTCATATCACATTAAAGATTGCTCAAGTTAAAAAAGACTCCACGTGCATGCCACGTGCGCTTTTGTACGGGTCTGTTTGGTTGTCGTAACTGGCCGTAATTCGTAGTTGTAATTGGTAAAGTCTTTTACAATTGTAAATGAGTTACATGTATGTAAATTTTACGGTGTTTGGTTGGTTATATAAAATTGTAAAGTGAGAAAGTGTATTGTACTTTACGGTGTTTGGTTGTCGTAATGTATAAGTCGTAAGTGAAAAAGTTGACCACAAAATTACTATTTGGTGATTTTAAAAGTTTTAATACTGCAAATAAATATTAAAAAAAATTAAATATTAAAAAATTTAATATTAATATAAAAAAATATTACAAATTTGTATGACCACAAAATTAACTATAACTGGGCTGTAAGTGAGTGATAACTGTGTTGCAAGTGAGTGTTAGTTGAGTTACGTAACTCTTTTACGAATTACGGTCCAAACAAACGTCGTAGTTATAACTGAGTAGTAAGTCATTTACAAATTACGGAGTTTTACGCGAAACAAACGGCCCCGATGCCAATTCACTGGCCAAAAGATATTTCAGTTATTATTAGCATTTCAGAAAACAGTTAATATTTGCAGTTTGTTTAGGATCCGAAACCAATCAGAATGGGAATCCGAATCAAAGATTCTTATTGAACCCGATCCATTTACGCCCCAAATCAGGACCCAAACCCGATATCCAAATATTTTTCATTGAGAAGCAATGGACGGTCAAGATTTATCCTCGTCGAAAACTCCATATTGAGATGCAAAACCCTAGATCCTCAATATCTATAAATTCCTCCGACCTCAGCCTCATTTTAACCATCGTCTTCAAGCGCCGTCTCTCTCTCTCCCCACCCCCCACCTCAAAATACACCTTTTTTTCATTTTTTTTTTTTGCTTATTTTCACAATTTTCGAAATTTTCTGTGTGATTATTCTTAGAATAAAATTTCTGATGGAAAAAGAATTTTCCTTCTCCTCGATTTATGTTCTCTCTGATTTTTTTTCTTAGAATAAAAGAAAAATAGTTTATGGGAAAATAGGGTAAAAGAGGACGGTGACGAATTATATCGCAAGGTCTCGTTCGTCGTAACGGCGAATTTAAATCGCCTTGCCGACCATCCTGATACATCACCACCCATATTCTGAGTCCTAAATTAAATCCCCCCTTTTAATTTTCTTCAGACTAGGGCTTTTTGTTTTGATTGATTTTAGTTTTATAATGAGGCCGATGATTAAATGATTATTAATGACAAGCATATGTCTGAAGATTTTTTTTCATTGTTGACAAATCTAATCTTCTCTATGAGGCCTTGATTCTTTCGATTTTTTTTTTTTGCTAATTATCTTATTTTGTTTTTTTATTTGAGAAAAATATGAGGGTCCATGATGAAGGAAATGGATTTTATATTAATATGAAATTTCCATGATTATTTCCGTACTACTGCCTTCCTTCTGAGGCTTACTTCTCTTTTTTATTTAATGTTATTTTATTATGATGCAATTGATTAATAATTGTTTTTTCTGTTGACTATCATTTGTTTCTTTTTTTCTAAATTATATAAATTTTCTTTCTTCAAAAATCCTGATTCTATTCTGTTTTTAACTGTCTAGTTTTTTTTTTGTTTTAGCTTGAAATGAGTATTTTTTCTGCTTCATTGTTACAAATATTTTTATCTAATCTTTTCTTTTGCAAAGAAGATAGGAATCAAAAACTTTTGCGGCAGCGAAGAAAGAAGATGAAATTGGTGTATAGTAAATTGAAATTGGTGTTTGATGTAACCAGTTGTTTTATATAATTAATATCTACAATTGACATTTTTTAAATTGTCTTGCATAAATATAATTTACTGCAAAAAAAATGTTTATTGGTTTTTTAAATTCTTATGTTGCCTTGTAGCGTTTTTATTATAGTAGCAACTATAATGTTACATGTAGATTTTGGTCTAAATATAATAACAACTAAGCCATTTGTCCCAAGTATTTGGAGTGGGTTACGTCAGAGCGGGCACATGAATCAGTTTATTTCACTCATTTCTATCAAGCAATATAATATGCCTTCATTGTGACCTTTAGCCTTTATATCTTGTCGTATCATTCCCATTTATGTTTTCTTCAGTCTCCCCTGTGCTCTTTTAATTTGTCCTAATCTGATATGCGCTTTACTCACATGACTATTTTCTTCGGTCTTTTTGCGCTTTTTTCACTTGCTTTAATCTAATACGCTCTACTCGCTTGCCTTAATCTAATACGTTCTACTCGCAAGACTGGCGCCTCTGAAAGTTTATGTCGCATATGGTTAAACCATCGTAGGTAGTTTCTCTCAACTTCTCTTCTATTGGTTTATTAAGATCTTTAGCATTTATATTTTGTAGTATCACCTGCTCTTTAACTTGCTTAATCTTATACGCTTTACTCGTATGTCACACGATCATTGTAGACAGTTTATCTCATCTTCTCTTCTATTAGGGTTACGTCTATCTTATTACGAATATCCTTATTTCTCACATTAGTTCTCCTTATATTACCACACACATCAGCGCATCTCTGCTATACTCATTTTTTGTGCGTGATATTTTTTTTATAGCTTAATAATTTGTGTCATATAACAAAGCTGACCTAACAACAGTCTGATAAAACTTATCCTTCAGCTATAATAATATGTATTACGATCGCATAAAATTGTTGTTGCGTTGCTTCAATTCAACGTTGACGTCACTATTTGATCTTCTCATCTTTTGGATAATAGAATTCAAGTACGTAAAATGACTGCTCATCGGTATAATTTGTCCGTCTAGTGTCACAATGTTATAATCTCATATTCTTTTTTTACTAAATTTGTACTCCATATACTCTGTTTTGACCTTATTTAATTTAAAACCTCGAGATTCTAAAGTTTACCTCCATAGTAGTTTGAATAAGTAGTTTGAATAACTCTGGATAACTCTGGATATCATCCCTGTTCTTATAGAGGGGTATTAGGGTATTTTTTTCTCCACTCATTTGGTATCTTTTTAGTTAGTCAGATCTTGTTAAAGAGGTTTGTCAGTCATCTCACGCCTATCTCTCCTAAGCATCTTCATACCTCAATAGGAATTTCATCTCGGCCAATACCTTTAGATTCGCTAATGAATTGTAATGTCACTCAAATCTTGAGTAGAATTATCATTGAACTAGGCATGTCAACGGGTCGGGTTCGGGGCAGGTACGGATGGTATCAGACCCGAACCCGTTTACCCAATAGGGTACCATATTCGCCTCGTTTATCTGCTGGTCCAGAAGTGGGTTCCCATACCCGGACTTGCTGTACCTGCGGGTCCAAACCCGGTTACCCATATCCAAAACAGTTTAATTAATAAAAAAATCAGAGATCTCCTAAATAGATATGTGGGCATGATTTTCATAATATGAACCTCACAATAGCAATAGTTGAAGAACACAAGCTCGGCAATTTTCAAATGAAGAGGAAAATCAAATAGAAAGTTCAGAAAAATCAAATAGAAAGTTTTGTTCTAAAATTGATAATATAACATCTAGGTTTTTCAATTCTCAAAGTAGATATTTATATTTAGTTGTTGAACCATTGAGTCAAAATCAGATCCGATCCATTTACTAACCAGGTATACGGGTTAACGGCTATACGGGTACGGGCCCAAAACGACCTTTTCCATACCCGCCTAATCGGGTCAGCTCCGGGTTGGGTCTGGGTCTAGACCCGACCTATTGCCTATATTGAACAATCTGTCAAAATATTTTCTCTATCTTTCTTTAATTTCTTTATCTCGAATTAAAACCTTCTGATCCTCATCTTTGACACACCTCACAGTACATAAGTATCTCGTCTTTCTCTCCGTTATTCGAGCAATTATATATATATCATTTTTAACCTCTTTGGTGTCCAATTTCTCATACACTTCTTTAAACACTTTAGCTCTTACATTATGAACAGCTTTCTTAGCCTCCTACTTGGCTAGCTTATACCTCAAAAACTCACTCCAACATAATTTTTCTTCAAATATCTATAAGAGTCTCATTTGATCTTAATAGTAGCTTTTACCTCTTCATTCCACCATGATGTATCCTTCCATGGTGGTGGAGCACCACCCCGTGACTCGCCGAGTATATCTTCAACTACTCTTTTAATGCAGTTAGCAATTTTGTTCTATGTTATATTGGGATCATCTTGGGCTTTTCAATCTGCTTCATGAACCACTCGATTTACAAAGACTTATTTGTTACCTTCTTTTAACCGCCATCACTTAATCTTAGGATTTAACTCACGTTTAATCTTTCTAAATCTCCTTCTAATCTGAACATTTAAAACTAAATTTATGTTGGGTTACTACACTCTCACCCGGTACTACCTCTATCTACTCTCCTAGTTAAAAAGAAATCTAATTGACTCGCACTTCTACTTCTAAAAGTGATCAAGTGAGACTTTTTTTCTAAACCAAGTATTCGCCAAAATCAAATCATAGGACAAAGTAAAATCTAGAATCGAGTTACCTGGTTTATTTCTTTCCCCAAAATCAAATCCTCCATGTACACTATTAAATTTATTATGACTAGTTCCTATATGTCCATTGAAGTCACCGCCTCTAAAAAGTTTTTCTCTAATGGGTATCCGTTTGTACTATCTCATCTAAATCCTCCCAAAATTGACGATTACTAGATTCATCAAGTCCTACTTGCGGTGCATAGATACTAATAACATTAAAAATCTCCTTACCTAAAATAAGTTTAACTAGTAAAATTCTGTCATCCTTCCTCCTAACCTCCACTACATTCTCAAGCAATTGTTTATCTATGATCACATTCACCCCATTACGATTTGTATCTCTACCAGTATACCAAAGTCTATAACCCAAAGGCTCTATAATTCTAACTTTTTTACCTACCCATTTTGTCACCTGCTCACACAAAATACTAATATTTTTTCTAACCATAATATCAACTAACTCTGCTAATCTACACGTAAGAGAACCTATGTTCCACGATGCTAACCTAATCCTATATTCAAGAGCTAACTTTTTTACCCTTACCCGCTCATAAAAGTGTGGTTAAAAAGATTGTTAGTATTTTATATGACAAGAATAAAAATCACATATTCAATTTGTATAGTTATTGTTTTCTTATTAGTAAAATATTTTTGTATGATATGATGAAGACCTTTAGGTAAATTTAAAATGGTCAGCTGGCAGTAATCTCATTGCGTGAAAATTATGTTTTCTGTGATATATATTAGTGAGAAGTAAAATGCTTGTGGGCACATAAATTTTGCATGGAGGCAAAAAGAGAATATTTAGAATATTTTATGATGTTTTTGAAACACAGTTTTTTCCCCTTAACACTAAATGTAACACAGATTTTAGTTTCTATTATATGATTTGACCCAGGTACGAGTATCTCTCTAGATGTGATTTGTTCGGATACGGTAAATTAATTATATATATATATATATATATATATATATATATATATATATATATATATATATATATATATATATATATAATATATATATTATTGAATAAAAAACATAAAATCAATAATAAAAAAATAAATTATCTGATCCACCACCAATATATAAATTCATAACATGATGATTTTTATTTTAAGTTAAAACCCTAAACAATTTTGAATCAATACATAATCAAAAGCACCAAGTTACAAAAAAATACAAAAATGGAAACAAGAAGTATGTAGAATTTGATACGTAATAAGATCTAAATAAACACATTCTCAACATAAAAAGAAATGATATTTACAACAAATTCTATTTTTTCAAATTAAGATTCAAAATCAAACTAACCGTAATTTCCTAGTTGACAAACTACTTAATATTGGAGATCTGAACAAACACAATATTGGAGGTAAAAACTTTAATCTCTTTTGGCAATTCATCTCCAAAAAATCAAACTGAATGATCGGCCGTGTGTTGGGTCCTCAACCGCCACGGTTTAACTCTCTGACTTGAATTTAGGACGTGTTTGGTTGTAAGAAGTGACTTGAATTTAGGACGTGTTTGGTTGTAAGAAGTGGGCGGAAGTAAAGAAATGAGAAAGTATAATTGCTCACTTTTCAATCTATCCAAACATCGGAAAAGGAAAATGAGAAAACTCTTTTTCTTTTTCTCTTTTCTCTTTTACACAATCACTTCCTCACTTTTAGGGTGCTACAGTTAATTTTGTGGTCATGTAAAGCTCATTTGTAATAAGTTGTAACTCAAAACAGTTAATTTTGTGGTCATGTAAATCTCACTTGCATTCTAATTACAATCTAATTTTTATTTTTCTTAATTAATTTTTATTTTAATATTATTTTGCGGTCAACTTTGTGGTCAACTTTTTCACTTTCATTTTCACATTGCCATCCAAACACCAGAAAAGACATAACATTTCTCAAATCACACTTTCCAACAACATTCAAATACTGGAAAACTCACTAAACAATTCTTAAATTCTAGAGGGAACTATTACTGCTTTCTCACTTCCTCACTTCCACCCCTAATCAAACAGCCCCTTATCTGCAAAAAAAATATCTAGTAGTTTGAAATCCTTTAAAATAATTTTGCAAAAAATCTGAAATCTTTCTTTCTTTTTGAGATTGGCACAACATTACCACTAATTGTTAACTCTGTTAGTTATTCAGCATAATATGAAATTTGTATGCGTATTACATTTTATAAAACAATTAATTAATCAGCAACATTTTATGAAACGATTAAATAATCATCAAACAAAAAAAGTGAAGGTCAAAAGATTGGATAAGCAGTATAATTTGAGTATTATTTGTAAATCAATTGGAAGCATGGAATTAGAAATTCGGTAGATATATCAAAGAAATTGAGTAAGATTCAATAATATTATAACTAAACGTTTAGATAATACAATGAAATAATAATCATGATTCACTAGAAATAGAAATTCATAAGAGAAAATGATGAGTCTTGAAATTTTTACTATAATTGAAATCAATTCAGAGTTTATTTGAAAATAAATCTTGTTCAAGTCACAATAGAATTTTCAATAATATTATAACTAAACGTTTAGATAATACAATGAAATAATGATCATGATTCACTAGAAATAGAAATTCATAAGAGAAAAATGATGAGTCTTGAAATTTTTACTATAACTGAAATCAATTCAGAGTTTATTGGAAATAAATCTTGTTCAAGTCACGCTAGAATTTTCAATAATATTATAACTAAACGTTTAGATAATACAACGAAATAATAATCATGATTCACTAGAAATAGAAATTCATAAGAGAAAAATGATGAGTCTTGAAATTTTTATTATAACTGAAATCAATTCAGAGTTTATTTGAAAATAAATCTTGTTCAAGTCACGATAGAATTTTCAATAATATTATAACTAAACGTTTAGATAATACAATGAAATAATGATCATGATTCACTAGAAATAGAAATTCATAAGAGAAAAATGATGAGTCTTGAAATTTTTACTATAACTGAAATCAATTCAGAGTTTATTTTGAAAATAAATCTTGTTCAAGTCACAATAGAATTTTCAATAATATTATAACTAAACGTTTAGATAATACAATGAAATAATAATCATGATTCACTAGAAATAGAAATTCATAAGAGAAAAATGATGAGTCTTGAAATTTTTACTATAACTGAAATCAATTCAGAGTTTATTGGAAATAAATCTTGTTCAAGTCACGATAGAATTTTCAATAATATTATAACTAAACGTTTAGATAATACAACGAAATAATAATCATGATTCACTAGAAATAGAAATTCATAAGAGAAAAATGATGAGTCTTGAAATTTTTACTATAACTGAAATCAATTCAGAGTTTATTTGAAAATAAATCTTGTTCAAGTCACGATAGAATTTTCAATAATATTATAACTAAACGTTTAGATAATACAATGAAATAATAATCATGATTCACTAGAAATAGAAATTCATAAGAGAAAAATGATGAGTCTTGAGATTTTTTACTGTAACTGAAATCAATTCAGAGTTTATTTGAAAATAAATCTTGTCCAAGTCACGATAGAATTTCTTTATTTCTTCTAACTATGAGTATTATACGGAAAGTATACTGTCTATAACAGTACATCTACAGAAAGGCGAGAAGGAAAATTTCATTACCTGTAACTACAAAATTTGCAGAAAAGACTGGGACCTGAATTTCTTGCAATGCAGTAAGATGCAAGTAGACAAACCCCACACTTGCTGATATCTGAAGAGGACCACAAATTTTCCAAGAAATGGTTGATTAAAATTTGTAGACCCGTGGACTTTTTGGAGTTACAAAATCCACCAATGTTTGATTCTGGTTACTCTGCAGCTGCAAGACTAAAACTATCCAGAGTTAGATACTCACGGAGTTGGTGAAGAGCAAAGGATAAAACTTTGTGTTTGATGGCTGATTCAATCAACCTGAAGTAGAAGCAAACAATTGTGAGACAAGAGAAACATTTCAGGGTATAAGACTAACATCATTCAAAATGTGATGTCAGATCAAATTCTATTGTTACAAGGTTCCTAGAAATTACTTCAAATAATATTAGAATAAAAATAAAGAGACCATGGTTTAATCATGCTATTATTGTACGCAATCCTGGTCCAGTTTCCTACAAGGTCATGAATGTTAGATCTAATAATTGTCCAAATAAGATCTCACGTATAAATAGCCTCTTTATCATGATCAAAGGGAAGGAGAGTTTTAGGCAAACCTGATTCCATCACGAAAGGGATGCCGAAGGTTGCACGATCTCGAGGACTCCGGAGTTGAGGGAGAGGATTCTTCTCTCCAGTCACCAAGTTCTCTTCTTTATCCTTAGAGAAGATGAGAGTCTTTCAAAAGAGAGATTGTCATTGTTGTGGAGAGGGAACCCTATCCATGATATATATAACATCAAGGAAACCTAGTTCAACTCATCATAGATCTAGGCCCTTAATTTATAACACGAGTTCCACACGTGTAGATGAGTCCCACATTTTAATTTAAATACACTCATAGCTAAGTGTAATTGAAAATGTGTCTAGACCGAAACCATTTAGGTTGATCAATTCTTTATTGGGTCAAACAATATAGATTAAGTGGGCGAGTGCAAATATCAATTGATTTGATTAGGCCCAAAATAAATTAGACTTTAAACATAATAAGTCTAACAATTTCCCACCTGGACTAAGCAAGTCATACTGAATAGATATTTTGCATAACTTTATGATATCATAACTTTAACCGCCAACAAATCACGTTTCAGAACAATCTGGTCCATTAAGTGTCATGCCATCAAACATGACGGTCATTACTTTTTGTATAATCGAGGTAGGACCTTCCAAATCACAAGTTTCAGAACCCTTAACGACATATATCAAATGTGGACGTGTGGCATGAAAATATCCTCTGATCAAATAAGGTACAATTCCAACTGACTTCCACTTTATGACTCCAACGAGTCTAACTTTATGACTCCAACCAGTTTAACTGTTGCAACAAACTCAAATACGCAAAAATAGACTTAGGAAAAGCAGTTATTACTTTATTATCGGAATCAACAAATATCCATAAAGTGCACTTAGAAATAATGTCTGCTACATAAAATTATCCACTCTCACAAAATCAGGATATCATAATAATTAGTCATCCCCATATGAGAAATATGCTCTAAGAAGACTTTAGGTGAAAGTCCTTTAATGAGTGGATCTATAATGTTAGGAATAGTTCTAACACTATCAACAGACATAATGTTATTCCGAACTTTATTATTGATGATAAGAAACTTGATATCGATATGCTTCGACTTTACTGAACTCTTGTTACTATTGCAGTAGAGCTCTATAACTCTTATTGTCACAGTGTAGCTGTAATGGCCTCTCGACTAAATCTACCATCTTCCTACAATCAGAAAAATCTAATTGGAAATGGACTTCTAATTGTCAATACATCCAGCATAATCTGAATCTGTGTATCCGATCAGCTGCAACTGATCAAATTTCATGTAGTCTTCTGTAAATATCGCATTACCTTCTTGGCAGTCTTCTAGTGATCAATCTCAGGATTGATCAAGTATCTGCTAAGTTTCTCAATGGTATATGCTATGCTGGATGGGTACAAACTTGAACATACATCAGACTTTCAACTACCGATGCATATGGAATACCTTTCATTTGCTCTTTCTGTAGGTAGTTCTTAAGACATTAGCGTAAACTCAACTCATCTCTCCTAGAGCAATTCTTCATGCCATATCTATCTAGCACCTTATCGATATAGACCTTTTGTGATGAACCTAATATTTCACGTGTCCTGTCACGTTGAATCTGGATATCTATTACAAAAGAAACTTCTTCAAGATCTTTCATCTCAAAATTCTTTGAGAGAACTCTTGGTGTCAAGTAAGAGAACCATACTGTTACTTTCTAGTAGAATGTCATCCACATATATCACAAGAAATATAAGTCTACTCTCTTTAAATTTATGGTAAATGCATTGATCATCTACAATCTCCTTAAAACCAAAATCAGATTTACATGATCAAATTTCAAATACCATTGACAGGATGCTTGATTTATACCATAAATGGATTTCTTTATTTGCAAACTAAATATTATGAAACTTTTACTTTAAAACTTTCTGGTCGCACCATACAGATTTCTTCCTCAATGCTACCATTAAGAAAGGCAACCTTAAAATCCATTTGGTATAGCTTCAGGTTAAAGTGAGCGATCAGTGCCATAATAATCCTAAAAGAATGCTTCATGAAAATCGGGAAGAAACTCTTCTTATAATCAATGCCCTCTCTTTGAGTGAATCCCTTTACGACAAGACGTGCCCTATAGCTTTCGACATTGCCTTTGGAATCCCGCTTGGTTTTGAACACCCATTTACAACCAATACGTTTCTTACCTTTAGGCAACTCTATTAAATCCCAAACATCATTATTCATCATGGATTTTAACTCATCATTCATGGCATTTGATCATTTAGTGGAGTAAATGTTGAGTTTGGCCTCATTCAAGATGTGGGGTCATCCTCTAACCTTATGTCAAACTTATGCTCTTAGAGATAAACTATATAGTCATTTGTAATGACTGATCTCCTCTCCCTAGTTGATCTCCTAAGCATTTGTGGTTGAGAATTTTCAGGTTCTATCTCATCAGCATGATCTACTTCAGGATGAACTGTATATGTACCTTACAAGAATGCAACTGTATTTTCATCTTGAAGTGGAACAACTATTTTATATTTGGAACAATTGTCATGGGTATAACAATATGTTCTTCCTTAAATATGAAATCCTTATATAGTTGACACCCACTGTTCTGAATATCCTAAAAAAATTTAGCAATCCGTCTTTATATTCTTAGTGGAGGGACAGTAAAACCTAAAGCCTATATATCTCTCAAAATATCCTACGAATAAACAGCTAATTGTACTTAAGTCCAGCTTCTTCTCATATGGTATATATGGCTGAGCTTCTGCTGGACAACCCCAAACATGTAAATGCCTAATACTGAGAGTTTTCTCAGTCCATAACTTATATGATATTTTAGTTACTGTTTTCCTAGGTATTCTATTAAGGAGGTAGACAACCGTCTTTAAGGATTCACTCCATAATGACTCTGGTAAAGTAATGTGAGCTATCATACTCCTAATCATGTCCTTTAGTGTGTGAATTTATCTTTCAGCAATACCATTTTGACAAGGTGTCTCTGGCATGGTGTACTAAGAAAAAATACCACACTCTTTCAGAAACTGGCAAATAGTTCTAGACATTTCTTCTAATCCATCGTATCTGTTTTAGTATTTACCACCACGATCAGATCTAACGGCTTTAATCTTTCTATTCAGTTGATTTTCTTCAGCTTTATAGATTTTAAACATGTCCAGTGATTGAAAATTCTCATTGAACAAGTATAGGTACCCATAACGAGAGTAATTGTCTGTAAAAGTGATGAAATATTCATGACCATTCGAAGAAGCTGTAGGGAATGGACCACAAATGTCTATATACACCAAATCTAAGACATCCTGAACTCCGTTTAGTACCAAACTTTCTAATATTTCTTTAATTAATGTTCGCTTAGTGCCTAGGCTATTCACATATAGAGATTCAATATATAAAACATAAAGTTTTAATTTATATAGCCATCAATCAGAATTCTAGTACCAAAATTTTAGATTTGGAAAGTAGAAGCATTTAATCATCAAGAGTGACAGTAAAACTAGATCTGTCAAATAATGAAATAAAAATACGATTACGCCTAAAAAGACGGTATATATAAAGTCTCATTCAAATCTAAAACAAAAAATAGAATCTAATCTAAGGCTACAAACTCCAACAGCTTCAACTGCAACTTTATTTCCATCACCCATGTATACGTATCGCTCAGCTGGTTGGGCCTCGTTTGGGTTTGAAAGTTCCGTATTGAATCACTTATGTGAATTATTTATCCACCATTTATGAAGTGGCACTAAACCTAAATTAATCTCAGGACAAATATAAATATGAGATATACCCGCTAAATAGCCATTTCTGGTACTTTATGCAATCATGCTTGATGTGGTTACTTTCTTGTAGAAGAAGCATGCAATGACCTTAGGCTTCTTGTCCTGTACTTTTGTCACTTAGGATCAGCTGCTGTAATGGTATTTATGTTCCTCCCTTTAATTTCACTTTTCCTTTCTTCTTAGAAGTTTACCCTGGATGCTAAGTGAGCACTTTCAGTCTTTTCTTGTTTTAATTTCTTTTCTTTTCGGACACAGTGACTAATGAGCTCAATGAGACTCCACATTTTCCTTTAAGCATTATAAATAATCTTGAAAAGGTTTACACTTGATAAGAAAAGAGATTAGAATGAAGTGCACTAGAATCTCTTCAGAGAGTTCCAATTTCATTACCTTTAGTTTAGAAACAAGATTAGACATTTTCATAATGTACTCGCTTGTGTTTTTTTTTCATTGTAGCTCATATTTATCAGCTTGCTAAAATGTATGTTGGCCTCAACTTTATCCGATTTAATAAAACAGTCGGCTACTTCAGCTGAAAAACTCTTAGCACTGACTTTATCATGCATAGAACCCCTAATAATTATAGAAATAGTGTGCTTTATGACCATTAGACACATTCTGTAAGACCTCTCCCACTTATCACAATTGACCTTTTCTTTAACTGGATTTTTGTTAGTGATTGTAGGGGTCCATCAGTCCTTAAGGTGTAGTTTAGGTCCATGAATCTAAGAACGATCTTTTATGTGGTCTTACCACTTCTTAAAGTTTGTACCATTCAATTTAAACTACATAAGTATACAATTTCTCATCATTTTAATAAAAACATTGCATTTAACAAAATTCTACTGTAATAGCCATAAAAATGAATTTCAGAAAATGCAATCAATTTAGCCGATAGAACTGCCGGCCAAACTTTCAGAATAAGTTGTGTCTCTATATGTCAACATTGTGCTGGCCCAATATAGATACCCTAAAGTCTAGGTCCTATGTAAAAGAATAACCTCCCTTTGGGTCGACTGTCACTTTATAGGATTAGCCCCAAAGTTTAAGTAATCTATATTGACTATATAATATATGTATAATGACAACATTCCTTTGGGCCGATTGCTACACACATGGGCCACACAAATCTACGCATCTGGATTCTTATTCTTATTCCGCGATCAAACTAGTTGATGAGGGTAATGCAATATGGACTTATAGTGTGACAACCTTGTTGGCCCAAAGGCCCATCACTCTAGTTTTGATGATGATTAACTCATGTAGTTATATTACTAATGATCTTGTGTTTAATTAGTGACAGATTCCTTGATCAAGATCTTAGTAGGTGCATAGCTTCAACAAAAGATTCAAAGTCAAGATTTGGAGTTAGCACGGAGTTTGGACCAAGTTTAGAAGATGAGAAGGCTTCAAGTGAAGACTTCAAGAAGATGAAGACTTGTGTCTAGGTGTAAGATTTTGTTTTTGTTTTAGTTAAAAATGTAAAGGATAGAATAGTGGTGGATTGCTCAAGTACATATACACTCACACTCTTAGAATTGTTTTCATAAAAGATTTTTTAGTTTAGAAAAGATTTTTCTTTGTGACAAAATACTATTTGGTTTTTGGTATTCATGTTTACATCTTTCAACCAAAATCAAGTTTATGCTTATTGTCAAAAACATAGATATTTCATCTTGATTGTGTAGTGGATCATATCCATACACACTATGCTTTAACAGTATATCTTGTTTTGTATTTGATGAAGATTTGGAAAAACATTTTTGGAAAAATATTGTTTTGAAAAAACTGTTTTTATCATGAGCCAATATTTTCAAGTTACAAAAGTAGTCCAATCTTTTATAACATGCCTTGATTTTTTGCAAGCATATTTGTTTATCAAAGTATATTGGTAAAACTATTTTTGTAGATTTTCTAAGTATTTATAGAATTTTATTTCAACCAAAAGACTTAGTTTTAAATCCCAGAAAAATTGTTTTCAGGCTTCAGATAGTCGACTTACTACCTTTATAGTCGACTAACTCTGAAGTCGGTCGACCGGCTCGGTCGACCGACGTGCACAGCGTGCACGCTTTGACCTGGCAGATGGCCGGTCGACCGACCGAGTCGACCGGAACTGAGAGCAGTGCTCTCTGTTCTTTTGGGTCGACTGGACGGTCGACCGGAGGCTCCAACGGTCGGATTTTTGACCGTTGGTGGTCGACCGGCCGGTCGACCGACAGGTCTGATAGACCCCAACGGCTAGTTTTTGACAGCCTATAAATTTGGGGGTTTGGTCATTGTTTTTCACCAAGATTTTAGGAGAGCTTTGAGCCAGTTTTTCCATTCTTTTAAAAGGGGTTTCTCCACATATTTGAGTGCAAATACTTCCAATCAAAAGGAAAGATTTTATTTAGAGTGTGTTAAAAGAGATTCTTTGAGTTTTTCTTCACCATCTCTTTCCTTATTTTCTCACACAAACACTTGAGCTATCCATTGCTATATCTACCCTATAGGGAGTGTTATTGTGAGATGATTTTAGGTGATCAAGAGTTGTGATCACCAAAGTTCTACTTTATTCCTTTGAGGAGGCGGACGGTTGTGTTCGCATTATTTCGGGTCCTAGTGGGGACTCGGTGGTTTCGAGTTCGTGTGTGAACTCTGTGTTTGAGGTGCGGCCTCGGCGAGCCGGTGGGCTTGCGTGTGTACGGGACTAGGGAGTCCGAGGGCTTGTAGGTGTTGCGGCACCGAGGAGAGATCCATTGGGATCTTGCATAGTGGAAATCCTTCGTGTGTCGAAGGCGGGGATGTAGAGCAAGTGTGCTCGAACCTCGAAACAAACCCTTTGTTTTTGCGATTGCTCACTCTCTATCTCTTTGTCTCTTATTATATCTTGCATGCTTATTACTTGCCTTTATCTTTCATGCTTGATATATTGTGTGCATAATTGATACATACTTGCGTGGGATTGTTTGCTAACACTTGTATTCAACCAAGGGAGCCAACGCGGCACCTCAACCCATTCAAGGGGAATCTAGAGGAGTTTGTCCAGAGCCCTTCACGGGGAATTCGGCAACACTCTTGTGTTATACGTGGTGTTTAGTGTAAAAGTTTTTATTAGGTCATAATTATTTTTAGCTTCCGCATTATTTGGCATTTAGTGACCATTAGATTAGCCATCACCTATTCACCCCCCCTCTAGGTGAACTTTCAATTGGTATCAGAGCTTGGTACTCTGATTTGGGTCTAACAACCTAGAGTTAAAGATCCTCATTTTAGGCTAATCACAATATTTGTACACACACCATGGACTTCATGTCACCACCCATGTTTGACATTCTTAACATCCATATATGGAAGGTGAAGATGTCCTTGTACCTCAAAGCCCTAGGTTATCATGTTTATCTTGCCACAACTAATAATGCATATTGTTTAAATGGTAAGAATATTGAGGCTAATGCAAAAGCCCTTAATGCTTTAAAGTCTACCCTAGATGATGTTTATTTATCTAGAGTTTCTAACTTTGATTCGGCTTTTGTAGTATGGAATACCCTCATCTCCCTTGGCGAAAAGATCAAATTATGCCGGGAGCAATTCGGACGTTGGAAGCAACACCTCTAACTTGTGCTACAAGGTCCAAGGGGATAACCCCCTTGAGGTAAACTCCGAATCCGATGATGAGGACATGTCATATGATGAGCTTACTTCATTTTGCCAACAATTACTTGAGAAATATGACATGATTAAGAAAGAAAATGAAAATATGAAAAGAAATTTGATTGCATGCATATTGAACAAGATTCATTTAGAAACAAGATTGCATGCTTAGAAAAAGAAAAGGAAGATTGAAAAATGAGAATGTTTCCCTCATGTCTAAATTGAATGATCTTTGTGAAGGAAACACATCTTTGAAAAATGAAATTATTTTGGTGGAAAAACAAAAGGATGTCGTTTTTCAAGAAAATAATATTTTAAAAAGAAAAATGATTGAAAAAGAACAAGAAAATGTTATTCAAAAGAAAAAGAAAATTGTTTCACAATCTCACCATGCTTTACATGCCACCATTGATAATAGTGAGATTAAATTTTTGAAAAATAAAATTAATTGTTTGAGCTCAACTTTGAGCAAATGTGCATTTAATCATTCTAGGTTGGAGTCTATGTTTTCAAAGAAACAAACTCCACATGTTCATGCACATCATCATGCATATGCACACTTTGCACGCCATGATCACCCTCACACTCATATGCATCCTAAGGTGTACAAATGTACACATTGTGGCCGCAAAGGCCATTTAGCAAAATTTTATTATGATAAGATTAATTCTTTAAATTTTGCTAATAGTAAAAATGTTTGGGTTCCTTACAAGACTAACCCAAAGGACCCAAGAAAATATGGGTACCAAAACCCCCACCTTTTGCTTTTGATGTAGGTGAGGGCTCTCACAAGACATGAGAGGATTGGTGCCTTGGTAGTGGATGCAAATGGACTTGATGGACACACTTTGAATGCATCGCTATCAAGGAAGATTGGTGGGACAACCACCATGGTTGGAGCTTTGGAGTTGGTAACAATCTCTAAACTCCTATTTTATTTATGTTCATGCTTGTTCATTCATAATATTCATAGCATGTTCATGTTTTGTGTGCTTCATGTGGTAATACCATGCTTAGATGTAGTTTTTATCAAAACTTGTATTATACATGTACAAATAGTGAGCTACATTTGTTTTATAAAATTTTGCACTTCATGCTCATTTATACCCACTATATGCATATGTATAGACTAGTTTTGATGATTCTATCATTTATACATGCTTTGCCATTTTTATGATTTTACTTCATGTATATGTATTTTTAATTCAAATCTAATAAATATACATGTATACCCGTGAGTCTCTTGCCTTCATGCAAATACATTTGATAGACTCTTTTATGTTTGGGATATGTATGTGTATTGTTAGTTTTGGATAAATCATACATATACCATGAAGATTAGTGTTTTAATAAAAAAATGATTTTTCATGTTTTTGTTTTGTTAAAAATAAAAAAAAATGTGACTTATGATCTTTTTTTTGAGCTTAAATGACTATTTTCATGAAAATACCATTTACATAACCTTTGAACACTCATCTTTTACTTTTTAAGATAATTTTGAGCTTTATGGACTATGAGTGCTTGAACTATTATGTATTTAGTATAATTCATGAAAAACATATGATTTCATGTTTTTGAAGGATCTTTAACTAATTTTTCAAAAATTAATTTAAACTAGTTATTTATTCTTCTATGAGATATACACTTGATATTACTTTATGTCAATTGGTATCATTGGATCATTTTAATTGGTATCAATATGATTATTCTTTTTGTATATACTCATGTTTTGATTATATGTATGTATGCTTTCAAATTCTAGTAGTATCAATTTCTATTGGTATTATTTTATATACATATATATGATTTGTTATTTGTGCTTGAGTTAAGATAGATTTATTTTTTTTAAAAGCACAATGATTTTGCTAAGCTTGGGTTAAAACTTTATTTTCAATTAGTATCTCAATATGTTTTAACTTAATAAAAATTGAAGATTTTGCAATGATTATTTGATATCACATACTTTCAATTGCTACTTTCTATTGGTATCAAAATTAAAAATTATGGTTATCTCAAAATTTGTTTCTTGAGAAAAATTCAAAATTTTGTTTGATAAGAAAAATTCAAAATTTTTTATTTGTATTTCCTATATGCAAGGAGAGCTTAACATCTCTCTTACATATAGATTCATGTTGAGTGTATTGTATATTGAGGAGCTTGACAACTCTTCTTTATGTGGTACACGTGTGTAGGGGGAGCTTCACATCTCCTCTTATGCATTACATAATATGTGTTATGTGAATTGGGGCTTGTCATCCCTTCTTCATGTATTGTATATGTGTAGGGAAGCTAACTTAGCGTCTTCCTCTTCATGAATGTATATCACATATAACCCTTATTGATTGACTTGTATTACCCCTTCTTGATCTCTTTGTTTTGACAAAAAGGGGGAGAAAAATTTGTTTGATTTGATTTTACTTTGAACCCTTTGTTGATGAGTGACAAAAAGGAGGAGAAGTATATGAGTTTATATGCATGTTTGAGAAAGATTTATGTTTATGCATATATGTTTTGTTTTGCAAATAGGAGAAAAAGAATTTGATATGTTTTATCTCCATACATTTGCATACATATTTATGAGCTTCATTGTCATATATTATTATTTATTTGGTATGCATGAGTTAAGGGGAAGCTTCTTTGAAGCTTTACTTTAATCCATGCATATATAACTTCATGAGTTTGTCATCATCAAAAAGGGGGAGATTGTTGGCCCAAAGGCCCATCACTCTAGTTTTGATGATGATTAACTCATGTAGTTATATTACTAATGATCTTGTGTTTAATTAGTGACAGATTCCTTGATCAAGATCTTAGTAGGTGCATAGCTTCAACAAAAGATTCAAAGTCAAGATTTGGAGCTAGCACGGAGTTTGGACCAAGTCTAGAAGATGAGAAGGCTTCAAGTGAAGACTTCAAGAAGATGAAGACTTGTGTCTAGGTATAAGATTTAATTTTGTTTTAGTTAAAAATGTAAAGGATAGAATAGTGGTGGATTGCTCAAGTACATATACACTCACACTCTTAGAATTGTTTTCATAAAAGATTTTTTAGTTTAGAAAAGATTTTTCTTTGTGACAAAATAATATTTGTTTTTGGTATTCATGTTTACATCTTTCAACCAAAATCAAGTTTATGCTTATTGTCAAAACATAGATATTTCATCTTGATTGTGTAGTGGATCATATCCATACACACTATGCTTTAACAGTATATCTTGTTTTTGTATTTGATGAAGATTTGAAAAAACATGTTTTGGAAAAATATTGTTTTGGAAAAACTGTTTTTATCATGAGCCAAATATTTCAAGTTACAAAAGTAGTCCAATCTTTTATAACATGCCTTGATTTTGTGCAAGCATGTTTGTTTATCAAAGTATATTGGTAAAACTATTTTTGTAGATTTTCTAAGTATTTATGAGATTTTATTTCAACCAAAAGACTTAGTTTTAAATCCCAGAAAAATTGTTTTCAGGCTTCAGATAGTCGACTTACTACCTTTATAGTCGACTAACTCTGAAGTCGGTCGACCGGCTCGGTCGACCGACGTGCACAGCGTGCACGCCTTGACCTGGCAGATGACCGGTCGACCGACCGAGTCGACCGAAACTGAGAGCAGTGCTCTCTGTTCTTTTGGGTCGACCGGAGGCTCCAACAGTCGGATTTTTGATCGTTGGTGGTCGACCGGCCGGTCAACCGACAGGTCTGATAGACCCCAACGGCTAGTTTTTGACAGCCTATAAATTTGGGGGTTTGGTCATTGTTTTTCACCAAGATTTTAGGAGAGCTTTGAGCCAGTTTTTCCTATTCGTTTAAAAGGGTTTCTCCACATATTTGAGTGCAAATACTTCCAATCAAAAGGGAAGATTTTATTTAGAGTGTGTTAAAAGAGATTCTTTGAGTTTTCCTCCAGCATCTCTTTCCTTATTTTCTCACACAAACACTTGAGCTATCCATTGCTATATCTACCATATAGGGAGTGTTATTGTGAGATGATTTTAGGTGATCAAGAGTTGTGATCACCAAAGTTCTACTTTGTTCCTTTGAGGAGGCGGACGGTTGTGTCCGCATTGTTTCGGGTCCTAGTGGAGACTCGGTGGTTTCGAGTTCGTGTGTGAACTCCGTGTTTGAGGTGCGGCCTCGGCGAGCCGGTGGGCTGCGTGTGTACGGAACTAGGGAGTCCGAGGGCTTGTAGGTGTTGCGGCACCGAGGAGAGATCCATTGGGATCTTGCATAGTGGAAATCCTTCGTGTGTCGAAGGCGGGGATGTAGAGCAAGTGTGCTCGAACCTCGAAACAAACCCTTTGTGTTTGCGATTGCTCACTCTCTATCTCTTTGTCTCTTATTATATCTTGCATGCTTATTACTTGCCTTTATCTTTCATGCTTGATATATTGTGTTCATAATTGATACATACTTGCATGGGATTGTTTGCTAACACTTGTATTCAACCAAGAGAGCCAACGCGGCACCTCAACCCATTCAAGGGGAATCTAGAGGAGTTTGTCCAGAGCCCTTCACGGGGAATTCGGCAACACTCTGTGTTATACGTGGTGTTTAGTGTAAAAGTTTTTATTAGGTCATAATTGTTTTTAGCTTCCGCATTATTTGACATTTAGTGACCATTAGATTAGCCATCACTTATTCACCCCCCCTCTAGGTGAACCTTCAAACCTTCCTTTGGGCCGATTACCACACACTAAGCTTCTCCCACTTGCATTACCCACATCAAGTATTCGAAGCCGTACATAATTCGGCTAAACAATAATCTTCCTTTGGGCCGGGTTATTGTCCGCATGAACTATATACGCAATTAAATAAGCTTTTTTATAAATTCTTTAACTTGAACATATATATATTTTATCTCTGTGTTATCAACTATAGTAAACATCAATATTCATCATGCTAGACAATATAACCAATATAATATTGATGATAAAGCGGAAGCATGTAAGGATACATATTATCAAGGTAAACATACACTTCAGTGCTAACTTTATGTCAACTAACTACTGTTTTGTCATGTATAGTGATACTATAGTGCTCGTCAAAAGTTTCGAAACGGCTGTTTACATGCCCAAAACAGAGGTTGGATGAGCCCGTAACGGCTAATTGAAGTTTCCATTGGCAAAACGGGTCTTCAGTGCTTATCGGATCTGAATCAGGCTCGACCCGCAATGGTTAAGTTATGAGTTTTCTTAATGGGCCGGGTTTAATAAACTAAATAAAACCCGATTAGCTTTATGTGAGATTGATTGAAATTAGATCTCTTTATTTGACTAGAATTCTATCCAAAAATTTCCTTAATATATTATAATTCTATCTCAATCCTAACACCAAATCAATCTCAACAATCCCAACAACAAAAACAACAACTAAGCCATTTGTCCCAAGTATCTGGGGTAGGCTCCATGAACCAAATGAGAATTACGTCGGATCAGGCACATGGATCAGCTTTCTCCACTCATTCCTTTCAAGCAATATGCCTTCACTAAGACTTTTAGCCTCTATATCTTGTCGTATTACCTCCATCCATGTTTTCTTCGATGTCCCCTGCGCTCTTTTAACTTGCCCTAAATTGATATGTTCTACTTGCCGAACTGGCGCATCTGTGGGTCTACGTCACAAATGATCAAACCATCGTAGGCGGTTTTCTCTAATTTTCTCTTCTATAGAGGCTACACCTATCTTAGTACGAATATGCTCATTTCTCACCTTATCTCTCCGCATGTTATCACACATCCAACGAAGCATGCGCATCTCTGCTACACTCATTTCTGGGCATGATGTCTCTTTATAGCCCAACATTCTGTGCCATATAACAAAGCTGACCTAATAACAGTCTAATATAATTTTTCCTTCAGCCATAACGGAATGTTACGATCACATAAAACTCCTGTTGCGCTCCTCCGTTTCAACCAGCCGGCTTGGATCCTATGGTTGACATCATTATCGATCTCCCCATCCTTTTGGATAATAAAACCCAAGTACTTAAAATGACTGCTCATCAGTATTTCTTTTCCATCTAGTCTCACATACTATAAACTCAGATTCTTACTGAATTTACACTCTATATACTCTGTTTTGGCCCTACTTAATCTAAAATCTCGAGATTCTAGAGTTTGCCTCCATAACTCCAATTTGCCATTTACCCCAGCTCTCGTCTCATCGACTAGGACAATATCATCAGCAAATAGCATGCACCACGGTATCTCATCCTGAATAGCTCTAGTAAGCTCATCCATCACTATGGCAAATAAGAATGGACTTAATGCAGATCCTTGATGCAATCCAATTGTGATAGAAAAATCACTTATTATGCCTCCACAAGTTCTGATATTTGTCACTACTCCATCGTACATATCCTTGATTATGTCAATATATTTGATAGGGACTTCCTTTTTCATCAATGTCCACCATAATACCTCTCTTGGCACCTTATAATAAGCTTTTCCAAAATCAATAAAGACGATATGCAAATTTCTCTTCCTCTCTCGAAATCGCTCTATAAATTGACGAAGCAAATGATAGCCTCTATCGTCGATCGCCCCAGTATGAACCCAAACTGGTTCTCTGATATTGTAACATTCTGCCTTGACCTGTGTTCAATTACCCTTTCCAAATCTTTATGGTGTGACACATGAGTTTTATTCCATGATAGTTTGAACAACTCTAGAGATCATCCCTTGTTCTTATATAGAGGTACTAAGGTACTCTTCCTCCACTCATTTGGTATCTTTATAGTTAGCCAGATCTTGTTAAAGAGGTTTGTCAATCATCTCACGCCCACCTCTCTAAAGCATCTCCATACCTCAATAGGAATCCATCCGGCCAACAGCTTTCCTTGACTTCATCCTCTTCAAGGCCTCTTTAATTTTAGATTCACTAATTCTGTGCATTTAACTATAGTTCATATGCTGGCACTGAATGGTAAGGTCATCCAAGTCTTGAGTAGAACTACCATTGAACAATTTGTCAAAATACTCTCTCCATCTTTCTTTGATTTTTTTATCTCGAACTAAGACCTTCTGATCCTCATCTTTGACACACCTTACGGTACATAAGTATCTAGTTTTTATCTCTCTTATTCGAGCAATTCTATATATATCCTTTTCAATCTCTTTGGTGTCCGACTTCTCATATACTTCTTTGTACACTTTAACTCTTGCATTCGGAACAGCTTTCTTAGCCTTCTTCTTGGCTAGCTTATACCTCTCAAAACTCACTCCATCACAATTTTTTTCAAATTTCTATAAGAGCCTCGTTTGATCTTAATGGCAGCGTTTACCTCTTCATTCCACCATGATGTGACCTTACATGATGGTGGAGCACCACCCCGCAACTCGCCAAGTACATCTTTAACAACTCTTTTAATGCAACTAGCAATTTTATTCCATGTTGTATTAGGATCATCTTAGACTTTCCAATCTGCTTCATGAACTACTCGATTTATAAACACTCCTTGGTTACCTTCTTTTAGCCGCCATCACTTAATCTTAGGATCTAACTTACATTTAATCTTTTTAAATCTCCTTCTAATTCGAACATTTAAAATTAAGAGTCTATGTTGGGTTGCTACACTCTCACCCGGGTACTACCTTACAATCGATGCAACTATCTCTATCTACTTTCCTAGTTAAAAGAAATCTATTTGACTCGCACTTGATCCACTTCTAAAAGTGATCAAGTGAGACTCTCTCTTCCTAAACCAAGTATTCGCTAAGATCAAATTATATGACAAAACAAAATCTAGAATCGAGTTACCTAGTTCATTTCTTTCCCTAAAATCATATCCTCCATGTATACTATCAAACCCATTGAGGTCACCACCTATGTAAAGCTTTTCTCTAATGGGTATGCCTTACACAATCTCATCTAAATCCTCTCAAAATTGACGCTTACTTGACTCATCAAGTCTTACTTGTTGGGCATAGACATTAATAACATTAAAAATCTCCCTGTCTAAAATAAGTTTAACTAGTAAAATCATATCATCCTTTCTCCTAACCTCTACTGCATCCTCAAGCAATTGTGTATTTATGATCACACCCACCCTATTACGATTTCTATCTCTACCAGTATACCAAAATTTATAACCCTAAGACTTTATAATTCTAACTTTTCACCTACCCACTTAGTTTCCTACACACACATAAAATACTAACATTCCGTCTAAGCATAACATCAACTAACTCTGCTAATCTACCTGTAAGAGAACCTATGTTCATGATGCTAACCTAATCATATATTCATGACCTATATTTTTTACCCTCACCCGCTCATAAAAGTGTGGGAACTCTTACTCATTTGATATCACATCCGGGCGCCGATGTGGCGCGTCATTTCTGGACGACAACCTAGCAACCCTTACCCACTTTTCACTACACCCGGGCTCCGATGTAGCGCGTCGCTCAGTAGGAAACGCTCCAACGAAATTTAGTTCTTAGTTCATGTTCAAGTATGTGACAATGTTTTACGTTGGCTGTCACAGGCCTGCCACATCCCTCCACCTTTATCTTAACTTAGGACAGGCAGTGAACGGGACACTGGCGGAGTTAATCTCAACACTCCTAATTGAAATTTAATATGAGATTAATTAGGAGTAGGTTTTCATTGCTAGAGTAAAATTATATCTCTAAATACCCGAATCCTAAATAATCCCATAATCTTAATTGATTTATGAAACCCAAAATAATTAACATTTTTTATTTTATTTTATTTTATTTTATTTTTACTGAGCGCTGCCGACCCATGGTGGCTGGCGGCGCGCCTGCATGCATGCAGGCGCCTGCGGGCCCCTTGCATGCAGGTGCCTGGGCGCCTACATGCAAAGGCACCCTTGCAGGCGCCCATGCGGCGGGCGCCTGCCAATGCAGGCACCTGCAGCCATTTTTTTTTAAGTTCTGTCTTTTAAATTTCAAAAAAAATTTCGAAATAATAACACACAGATTAAAATTTCAAAAATTATATACATGACAAATTCAATTAAAAAAACATCCCTTTTAATGTTTTAATTCAATATATAAGACACGAAATATTTATTAAATCAAAGGGAAGTATTTATTCATGATTTTTATTAATCGAGATCAAAAAATTTACTTTATATCCCGATGATCCGATAAAGAGGAGGCTCTGATACCAATTGTTAGATGTAATAATTGTCCAAATAAGATCTCATATATAAATAGCCTCTTTATCATGATCAAAGAGAAGGAGGGTTTTAGGCATACCTGATTCCATCACGAAAGGGATACCAAAGGTTGCACGATCTCGAGGACTGTGGAGTTGAGGGAGAGGATTCTTCTATCCATCCACCAATTTCTCTTTTTTATCTTTAGAGGAGATGAGAGGCCTCCAAGAGAGATATTGTCATTGTTGTGGAGAGGGTACCCTACCCACAATATATATAGCATCAAGGAACTCTAATTCAACTCATCATAGAAGTAGGCCCTTGATTTATAACACGAGTTCCACATGTGTAGATGAGTCTCACATTTTAATTTAAATACACTCATGGCTAAGTGTAATTGAAAACGTGTCTTGACCAAAACTATTTAGGCTTGATCAATTCTTTATTTGGTCAAACAAGATAGGTCAAGTAGGAGGTGTAAATATCGAATTGACTTGATTAGGCTCAAAATAAATTAGACTTTAAAACATAATAAGTCTAACAATGAAATCTCTGCCGATATCTGTATGTATCAGTTGGATCAGATTAGACATGGAGTTAACCAAGCCAAAACACTCATTAGAATCTCAGATCCAGCTGACAGAGCTCAAGATGAGTTTATTTTTTTGGTGTTGGGTTGTATGGGGCCCATATTGACCTAAATGATATTTTTTATATACTGGGGAGATTTGTAGAGACATATTTTATATAATTACATTTCTTGATACATTTTTTATTTACTAGTGCTTATATAACACCTTTGATGAATATAAGACAGATATATTGTTGGATGAGTTTTGATTTTAGTTGGAAAACTTTAGTTTCTCTCAATTTTGGTTTTGATTTTAGTCTCATATTAGATAGGAGATGGGAAGTTGAGTAGTATATATATTAACTTCTCCCAAATAAAAAATTCATCGTGGGCCGATTTCTGGATTACAAGATATTGACAGTAAGACTGTGATCAGTCAGGCGCAAGAATTTTAACTTATCTTGCACGAGATAGAGGCTGAAGGTGTGATTCTACCTAAAACTTTTCAGGTTGCTGTTATCGTGGAGAAACTCTTACCTGCGTGGAGAGATTTCAAGAACCACCTAAAGCATAAGCGCAAGAAGCTGAAGTTGAAAATCTCATTGTGAGGCTTCGGATTGAAGAGGACAACCGTAAGTCTGAGAAAGGAGCAACAAGAACTCCTATGAAGTCAAGGCCAATGTAATCGAAAACTCAAAGGGGAAAGCGTCTACTTCCAAAGGCTTGAAGTAGAAGAAGACTGCCCAGGGGTACACAGGTAAGGACCAAGAAGGCAAGAACAAGCGCTTCAAGGAAACGTGCTATATATGCAACAAAAAGGGACATAAGGCGAATGAATGTCGCAGTCGTCCCAAAAAGAATAAGAGGGATCATCCACAAGCAAATCTGAATGACCATGCGTCACCAAGCCTATCAGCTGTGGTGTCAGAGGTGAATCTGACAACCAGCAATAAAAATTGGTGGATAGACACTGGGGCTACTCGGTACATCTTCTCTGAGAAAATATTATTCTCTGAATATCAAAAACTAGAGCATGATGAGCAACTCTTCATGGGTAACTCAGCCGTCTCCAAGGTTGAGGGAAAAGGAAAGATCATCCTGAAGTGGACATCTGCGAAGGAGCTCACTCTGAACGATGTACTATATATTTCAAATATCTGCAAGAACCTGATTTCTGGATCAATCCTTAGTAAGAAAAGTTTTAGAATAGTTTTCGAATCAAATAAGTTTGTACTTACTAAAGGTGGGATACATGTGGGTAAGGGTTATCTTGTTGATAGCCTATTTAAGACTAATGTTGTTGTAGTAGACAAAAAGTATGTGTTTCTGTATCCTAAACTCATCAATAAAGGAAAAACTTATATTTATTGCTTGAGTCTCCTATTTTATGGCATGTTAGATTAGAGCATCTAAATTACAAGTCATTACAAAACTTGTCTAATTTAGAATATATTCCTAAACTCAACTTGAAAAAAATTCGCAAGTGTGAGACTTGTGTTGAGGTCAAGTTCGCAAAAAGTTCATTTCACTCAATTGATCGAAACATAGATCCTTTAAGGTTAATTCATAGCGACTTGTATAACTTGAAATTTATGCCAACAAGAGGCGAGAAAAAATATTTTATTACTTTTATTGATGACTATACAAGATATTGTTATGTGTATCTACTACAATGAATATGTTTATAACATATAATGCCGAAGTTGAGAATCAACTCAAAAAAATATAATAAAATTCGATCGAGGTGAAAAATATGAATCAAATGAATTTAGTGAGTTATGTGCTAAATTTGGTATAATCCATCAAATTAAGCACCATATACTCCTCAGCAAAAGGGAATTGTTAAATGGAAGAGCAAAACTTTGAAGGAGATGGTCAATCCCATACTCGTAAGTTTTGGAGCTCCACAGAACTTGTGGGGGGAAGCTCTGTTAACTGTAAATTATATTCTTAACAGAGTACCCCACAAGAAATTGGTCTTATATCATTTGAGGTATGGCATGAAAGGGCACCTTCTTACCATTACCTCAAAATGTGGGGTGCCTTACAAAAGTACTAGTACCACTGCCTAAAAAGACTAAGTTGGGAGTAAAAACAATGGACAGCATATTTATACGTTATGCCTTGAATAGCAGTGCTTATAGATTTCTGGTACATAAATCAAAAATACCAGATATTCATGCAAAACATGATTATCGAATTTAGAGATGTGTTCTTTGAAGACATCTTTTCATACAAATGAAAAGAAGATAAGACTTCTGAAAAAAGTACACACGATATGGCATCCAGGGACGAAAGCCCCAAGGAACCAATTATTCATGCGAAAGTTGAACCAAGAAGTCAGAGATTAAGAATCTCAAAATCTTTTGGTCCAGATTTCATAGCATATGCTATTGAAAGCGAGCCTCAAACATTTAAAGAGGTTATATCTACCCCAGAAGTACAAATATGGAAAGAAGCTATAAATAGCGAAATAGAATCCATCCTAAGCAATCATAGTTGAGAATTGGTAAACTTACCTCCTGGCAGTAAATCAATTGGGAATAAGTGGATTTTCAAAAGAAAATTAAAACCCGATGTATCTATCGATAAATACAAGGCTAGATTAGCAACCAAGGGTTATCGACAAAAGGAAGGACTTGACTGCTTCGATACTTATTCACCAGTAACAAGAATAACTTTCATTCGGATGTTAATTGCGATTACAGTATTGCACAATTTAGATATTCATCAAATGGATGTCAAGGCTGCATTCTTAAATGGTGAATTAAATGAAGAAATATATATGGAGCAACCCGAAGGATTTATAGTCAAGGGCCAAGAACTCAGAGTGTGTAAATTGATAAAATCTTTATATGATCTAAAGTAGGCTCCAAAACAATGGCATGAGAAATTCGATAGTATCATGATCAAAGATGGATTCACTATTAATGAATGCGATAAGTGTGTATACACTAACAGTAAAAGATGCATGATCATTGTTTGTCTATATATAGATGACATGTTGATACTTGGGAGTAATATTGAAGTTACTAAGTCCACTAAAAGAATATTATCCAACAATTTTGACATGAAGGATCTTGGGCTTGTTGATGTACTTTTAGGAATTAAAATCATAAGAACACCAGATGGAATCAGTCTGTCTCAATCTCACTATGTGGATAAGATGATAGAAAGATTCAATGAGCATGGGATAAAAGAGAATACAAATTCTTTCTCCCACACAGCCACCTTCGTAAGAATACAGACACTGGAGTACGACAGTTGGAGTATTCTCAGATTTTCAAAAGTTTAATGTATTTAATGAATTACACTAGACCCGATATTGCTTACGCTGTAAGCAAATTAAGCAGATACACTAGTAACCTAATGATGATCATTGGCTGCTTTACTACGAGTATTAGGTTACGTATCACATATCAAGAAATATGCCTTAAGATATGGACAGTATCCACCTGTACTTGAAGGATACAGCGATGCTAATACGATTGCAAATTCTGAGGAATTAAAATAACTAGCGGATACGTATTTACTCTTGGAGGCACAACGGTATCTTGAAAATCTTCCAAACAAAATTACATTGCTCGTTTCACAATGAAATCAGAATTTATAGCATTAGATAAGGTTGGAGAAGAAGCAGAATGGCTTCGACAAATTTTAGAAGATATACCATATGGCCAAAGTCAGTGCCCGCCATATGCATTCACTGCGATAATCAATTAGCGATATCTAGGACACAAAATTTTATATATAACAGTAAGGCTAGACATATTCGTCGTAGATATAATACTGTTAAGCAGTTGCTCTCAAATGGAATTATCTCTATTGACTTTGTATCGTCAAAAGATAATTTAGCAGATCCGTTTACTAAAAGTTTAAGTGGAGAGCGTATAAACTGCGCATCGAGGAGAATGGGTCTAAAAGTCTAATCTAACCGAGTCAGTTCAATGAAAACCTCACTTAGCGACTAGAGATCCCACTGACTAAGTTCAAGAAAAAAAACAAGTTATGATTGACTCTGCGAGTAAGGACTTAGGAGCTTAACTCCAACCCATTCATGTGGTGCACCCAAGTGCTTTCTACAAGTCGATTAAGGATAAGCTTAATGCTTTTAATGATGCTTATATCTTGTTATTAAAACAAGTGGGGTAGAGTAGACTACTTTTAATAGAACGATTACCTATGTGAGTATAAAGTTGGGTCGGCTCTTTGGGAATCTCTATGGAGGCTGTTATTCCCTAAAGATACTCTCTGAAACTAAGATTGTCCAGGATCAAAATGGACACAATCGAGAACCAAATTTGATTTTGAAAAGTTACTGTGTGAAGCTTGGTGACTTGGCTTACACTAATGGCTGACAATTAAAGATTTAATTCACTTATTAGCCAGTAAGTCCGATAAAGCTTCTGCTATAGAAAGTTCAAGACCTATTCCACCTATCCGGATGCAGTTTCTTTTCTAAAGTACCTTTCACTACAAAGTCATTCTCTTTGAGTATCAATTCTTTGAATCTTTATTCATTGTGGGGGATTGTTGGAAAAATGAAGAATTAAACAGTAAATCTTTGAGCTGAATTAAGGCGAGATCCGTTAATAGAATCAATCGGATAATGGTTGGAGTGTGTTCTCCTTCCATTGGCGATGAACGTAGTATATTCACATGTTCAATTCTGTTTTCGAATGAATGAGATATTCAAGTTTAAAGTTAGCCTAGTTAAAAACATTTAGTCTCACATTGGATGTGGAGTGGACATTAGAAGTGTTTAAATAGAGTAAAATGGGAATAAAGGGTGAGCCCTTTGGATACTTGGAGTTTTTGAGCGCAATTGGGGGAAATCATGCCCACACGTGCGCGCGCGCCGCCACTGCCGCTCGCCCTGCTCGAGCCCGAGTCGGGTCCGAGCGTGGACGGGTGCGATGCTACAACGGGTCTCGACTCGCTCCATTACTCGAACCCGCGCGCTGCAACAGTTGGAAGAAACTACTGCAGCGGTTCCTGTCTAGAACAGTTGCAATAGTTCAGACAGGAACTGTCACAACATTCCTAGGACATTTTTGCCCTCCAACAGACTCCCCGGAGCGCTATAAATAGCGCTTCTTTCCGTGATTCTAAATACACAGAAAACAACATATATTCTCTCCTCTCCTCTCCCTCTGAATTCGGATTTTTTTTAAAAGATTCCTTCTGAAAGAAGGCTCAGAAAATTCAACTTATTCTGAAATAGAATTGTTGTCTGAATCTGTGACTTCCTAAGACAAATATTCTTCTCACTCCCTCCTTTCTCTACAGTGGATAGTCCTCCAGATTTAAAATAAGTATTCTCTCTGAAATTTGTCTATGTCCTGCCGCATTGAAATTCCTATGAAGGCACTAATTGATTATGGTTCGATTGTACGGTGGTAGTACTATCCAAATACCGTGAATGAGTGGTGTATCTTAGGAGACCAGCGTCCAGTAACCCGTTAGCACCGTGGCAGGAAACGTAATTGTCATAAGGAAATTCACTACATGCGTACCTCACTCCAATTGCTGTATAAGTAAGGGGTTATACTGAAATATTTATACTCATAAATATTATTGTATATTGAGAGTGACTAATAATAGTCCAATTGGTGTTTAACCAAGAAAGGTAATTGAAAGGTAGTTCTGTAATTAAGGAACGTTCTACTGAACAGAAAACCTCCCACCTGATATTCACCGACCTGACAAATTAGATAGGTGACATTGATTAGTTGTCAGATTTATTCCTGCAGCATTACTTCTATTTTTTAGGTTTTTCCAAATATAACCCTTTAATTAAACATATCTTGATATTATTAGTCTCTTAGTTTTTGTAATTATTGTTTAGTCTCTTGATTTCTTTAATTTACACACTTCCATAACATAATTCCCTATGTAAATATCATGTTTGAGAAACTAACTATAATAGAGTCCGTAAGTTGCAGAGCTCAAAGTAACGGTACCCGATTAACACAATACCCCTTAAGTTTAGTTCCAATCAAGCCGTGCCCCTAAGAAAAATAGAAAAAACAAAAAAGAAGACACATTTGCTTTATGAATCTTATATAAATTCACTCTCATACATTCATTCCTTTTCTAATTTCCTCCAACAAATTAATTTGAATATTATTTTCTTATTGACACTTAAAATTTGATTTTTAAAAAAAAAAATCTAATATCTCGATTATGAGAAACTATTTTTCATAAAATGCTTTTGAATATATCTTTTATTTTACATAGAAGCAATACCAAATACACCCACACCCTATATATCATAAAAATACACAGAAGAGAATAAGATTAAGATAATTTTTATTTCAAACTGCACACATAATTTAGCGGCCAAAACACCCCCTTCCACCACAGATGAGCGCAGTTTTAAAAAAGGTGACCAACTCGGACCCTCAATCGATAAACACCATACTGAATGAGGAGGAATGAACACATTCATGACACAGCACACAGCAATTCTGTACAATCTCAAACATACTAAAAGCCAAATCACACCCAGACTTTTCAAGTAATTATCCGAGAAAGATTGAATTTGAATACACTGACAAATGAAAGAAGCTGAATGATAAGGAAGATGGGGATCACTGAATAACTACAGTTCACTAGGGATGATATAGAATACAGAATATGGTCCCAGTTTACTGCAAATTTGTTGCGACTGCAGAACATCAGCCTAGCACTCGCAACCTGATGATCTTTGCTGCCGCCCGCCACCAGCAACATCGATGGTGTCGGGAAGATATCTTCAACATCAGAAAAATGCAATATCACAGTCAAATAATGTGTAAGACAAGATCTTAATAAAATAAAACAAATAAATAAATTCATTTGCTTAAAATTTCCTCTGAATATTTCTATATAGTGTCATGTATAACAGCTCGGATGGGTCCGAGTTTCCGCAAATTAATATCATCAACTGCTCTTATGTAGTTAAAGTTTTCCACCTTCCTGTTGGTTAAGGGTGGTAGTGAGGAAGTGAGGAAGTAGTAATAGTTTCCTTTGGAACTTGGGAATTGGTTAGTAAGTTTTTCGGTGTTTGGATGTTGTTTAGAAGTGTGGTTTGAAAATGTTTTGTCTTTTCCGGTGTTTGGACGGTAATGTGAAAGTGAAAGTGGAAAATTGACCGCAAAGTTGACCGCAAAATATTATTAAAATAAAAATTAATTAAGAAAATAAAAAATGGACTGTAATTAGAATGCAAGTGAGATTTACATGATCAAAAAATTAACTATTTTGTACTAGAACTTATTAAAATGAGATTTACATGACCACAAAATTAACTGTAACACTCTGAAAGTGAGAAAATTGTTGTGTGAAAGAGAAAAGAGAAAAAGAAAAGGAGTTTTCTTATTTTCCTTTTCCGGTGTTTGGATAGATAGAGAAGTGAGCAATTATACTTCCCCATTTCCTTACTTCCGCTCACTTCCTTGCAACCAAACACCCCCTAATGGTAAAGGGAGTATCACAATCAGGACACACAGCAATTGTAGTACTTACATTTCTTCCTCTGGTTCATTCTTTAGTGCATTCTTGGCTATACACTGAAAAGCAGCTTCAACGTTGAATCCCTCTTTAGCAGATGTCTCAAAGTACGGAATGTTCCCCTTTGAGGCACACCATGCTCTTGCCTTCTTTTCAGAAACCTGGAAACCAAAATATTGAAAGAAAAAAAAATTCAGCAGCAAAACAAACAGACGGAAAAGAAAAACATAGTACAGACTGACTTTTCAAACTACAACATAGATTTTAATATGAAGAGAAATCCACTTACCACTCTACTGTTCCCACCATCGACGTCTATCTTGTTTCCCAATACTACAAATGGAAAGTTCTCAGGGTCCGACGGGCTGGCCTGAAAGTAGCCACCCTAGTGTTTTAACACACAAATTTCTATAACTTACTGAGAAACTTCTTTCAGTCAGTGAAGATTAGTTACCTGAATAAGGAATTCTTCACGCCAATTGTTCAGGTTATCAAATGATTTCATGACATTAACATCATAAACAAGGACGCAGCAATCTGCACCACGGTAGAAAGCCACACCAAGACTCTGAAATCTTTCTTGCCCTGCTGTGTCCCATATCTGGAGATTGGAATCCACCAACATACACAGTGAATATAATGAAAAGAAAGCCCATCCTGTCTTAACCACAATTTCCACTGAAAAACAAATAGAAACTTCATGCCAACATAAAGGAATAGATCAATCAACACATGATTAAAAAACAAAAACAAAAACGCAAAGAAATTGAGGCCAAAAGTTAAATATTTTCAGATGGTTGCCGCTTACTGGAACTTGAGGTACTAAATGATTGAAACAATACTGAATTACTCAACATGCGGTCACTTTCTAAGAGCTATAACTCCATAGGTGGGGAATGTGCATGGATTCCAGTGGCTAAATCTAATTTAATTGATAATTATATTCATTTAAAATTGGCATTTATTTGCCCGTTTTGCATAATTAAATCTAAAAGACCAGTGAGCCAGTATGTCCAGTTTTCAGATCATTGGGCCAGTTTCACCATCACAGTGAGCCATATAGGGTCCCTTCCTGCCACTCCTGATTAGGCCTTTTCAGTTAGCGATTAACTCCATGCTCCTAACAAATAAATCCCCAAATGACCAAACATTTCTCCGGATCACTTCATCAAACTTCCTGTATAAATGTGTGCATTATGCTTGGTTACCCAGTGACCATGTAATAGACAACTATCTACCGAGTGAGCCAAGATATAATAAGCACACAAAGATCATGAGTGTTTTACAGCAGGAGGGAAAGGTTTTTGGCTGTGTGTGTGTGTATGCTTGCTAACATGTAGTGCTTCAAATGCCATGTTTTGGAGTAGCAACACGAGTCAAATTTCAATATTGTAGAATCTCAAGAATTTTGTTTCTGCAGTTAAATACAAAAACAATGTTTATCTGAGCATCCAGAAAATCCATAATCACAAATTCTGGATTTAAAACTTGAATAAGAAAACCCATTCCCCAAAAAATAATACTAATAATATAGTAGAAAAAGAAAATGACAACATACAAATATTTCATATCATTGTAGGTTAAATATTAGCATTTGGCATATAAGTTCACTGGAAAAATGTTCCTACCCATTACATTGATTTTATAACTTATAGAATTTGTGTCTCGATGTTTTTTTCTTACAAAACACTAGGACATAACAAAGAGCTGACCCACTAATTTATGATCTCGAAATCTTGAATGTGAAAAATTAGGAAACAATAATCTAACATATGTTCAATGAGCAATGGATATGTACCACCATTGCTGGCTTAACCCCTACACATCAATGCTGGAAAAAAGTTAAATATATAGACTAGCAGGTACCAGATGTGAAACTATATTTTCCCAGCATGAAACTCGCCAAACAAAGGGCAAAACAAATTAAGCAATTATGTCCTTTTAATGATTGAATTTGGACCTCGAATTAAGAATAAGTTTCATTTGAAGATTCCAACATACAAGTTGCTATAGGGAACCAAATGGAGGGAATTAACATGAGGAGACAAGATTCTTAGGCTGCAAAGAGTAAATTTAAAACCACAATTGACGCATCCAATACATGACAAGCATACATGTATTCACACATGAACACATGCCATAGCCACGACACGGACGTTAATACCATGTGGAGCCTATAAAATGAAAGCATTTCCAAATAGAAATACTTTATCCTCTTCCCTATTGCTATCATCTTCTAGAGTTATTTTTTGTGTATTGCTCCATTACACAAGTTCGAACTTCAAACTGACAGACATAATAAAGTAGGTTTGCCTACCCATCATGTTCTTATATTTTTCATCAGTACCCACTTTTGTTTACATTATTACCTCAAGCCAAGACTTCCCCACCATCTCAAAGTTGAGGATTGCTCAAACATTCTGAAACAGTTCCCAAATCAAAGTTGACCCTAAGTTGACTGACCAACAATCTATTCAAAAGTTTCCTGTACACTTCTTAATTACCATCAATTTACTCAAAAGTTTCATGTCCCCTTCGTAATTTAGATTTATGCTCCACGGCCACCACCTTCGATGGGAGTAGATTTTGATGACAGGGATGGTGATAATATATAGTAGACAAACAAATTTCTTACCTCAAACTAGCACATTTTGCAGTCTTCATTGCACATATCCAAAGCATGTTAAATGTTTATCCCTCGTCCTCAGTTAAAGTCACATCTACTTTCTTATAGTGCATTCACTATAGTTCTATTTGTTAGTGTATAGTCACTCATCCACCTCAACATTCTCACTTCAACTAGAATCATCTACCTTCACTTCTAGCAGTAGGCAGTAGTAGAAGGTAAACATGCATATTTAAGGTTCTAAACTATAATACTTCTTGAATCAAATTGCTGGAGGTGAAGGAGTCCAAGGTGACGAACATCGGTACTACTTCCAAATAATGTTAGTGTATGATACTTCTAAACAATAATACTTGTTTATACCTTGTTTCTGTTTTCAAGAGAATAAAAGAATTCCTATGTTTACTTCTATTTCATCCTTGAAGCTATACTTTTTTCAGTTTTCCTGACAACCCATAGTTTACCTCTCTACCTCCTACCCCGCACAGAGTGTGCTGATCAGCTGGATATGTAGCAGTTAACACCATTGAATTTTATTTATTTTACTTTAATAATGACCTACTTGGCACTTCTTTTACAAATTATAAGTCTAGTCATTTCGTTATCCATGTCATTCTCCTTCTGTCCCTCTCAACAACACACATAAAAATGCTCCTGACTTGAGGGTATAATGAGAAAAAGACAGCAGAAATTTTCATTTATACACCTCTGTAACGATCTATTTGGCCCCTCCTTATAACCCATATATTCCGCTCAATTTCTTATCTTATGCACTTCTTTTTGTTCTCCATTTCTTCCTTCACGCCACATCTTTTCTTTGCCTCAGCTTCAGCCACAGTAAGATCTAATCCCTATTAACAAATAAATATGTTGCATGCCAATTTTTAATCACATAAAGTAATTGACATGAACCACATTATACCAATCTGAAACTCTCTAGGCTGCATACCCAATTTTTAATCACATAAAATAATTGACATAAACCACATTACCAAACTGAAACTCTCTAGGCCTCAAGCCTACACAATTGAACAGAAAACAATCAAATGTTTTCTATTCCCTCGCTGGATCTTTAATCACTCTAATAGTACTTTTCAAGCATTACACTTTAAAGTTCTGCCATTATCACACTTAAAGTGAAGCAAAATTCCTATCAAATCTCCAAATATGTTTATCAAGACATCTGAAGATGATATTTATCCCCACAAAAAAGAAGATGATGATATTGAAATTAGGCCAACCTTTCTATGTTGCATGGATTATGGTCGCAATATCCTCAAAGACCCTGCAAATTACAACATAACTGAGACCTTAACACGAGCAGTCTCACAGTTTCTTTCAATAATGATATATCTTTTAAAGTCTCAGTAACATTTCATGAATGGATGAAACACAGACTACACATTCATACTTATCGACACCTCATTGCCACACATACTTCCAACACTTGATTCCTGTCAAACCAGTTATCAGTCTAGATAAACATTATCCTACAGTTGATCCAAATCAACAACTTGCATATCATCAAGCATAGAATTTATGTCTAAAGCTCAACACAGGATAATTAGATATTCTGAACAATCAGTGTAACCTGAAGTTTTTTATTACTATAGAAATGAATTTCAAGCTTTTTAGGATGAAAATAGGCTTCAAAGGATGGCAGTCCAGAATTGGAATAGACAAACTAAGATTGAAAGAAGAAGATAACATAAGAACAAGTTGTTACAGAAGATAAACATCCAATAGCACAGAAAAGAAATAGAGCCAACTATCTGGCTTCAAATAAAAGGATATTATTACTCACGTGAGCTGACTGACTAATGTAACTTCCATTTTATCTCATTATAATGTGAAGATTAATGCTAACCAGATGAGCAGTCTGCAAGCCACTTGGCATGATCCGCAGACCATTGGTCTGAGTATGACTGCTCTAATCTGAATTCCTAAAATCTTCTAATAAGATTCCTTAAAATAAAACTCCTAATTAGTGTCTAACTAACATGCTGCCATTGAGGCCTGGGTCAGGGGTAATCGGGGGTGGGAAATCTAACTAAAGCACCTAAGGATAAGGCTTAATCCAGATACTACTTATGCAATATATCTCTACAATTAAAGCTATTCCAAAAAAAATTGAAAAACAAATCTACAAGTAAAACAGAATTTTTGGATGCATACATCAGCACTACTTTCTTACATACGCAATTCGGGGACCCCTGGTAGCATGAAAAGTTAACTGTCAAAATTAACTACAACTGAGTCAACAGTTCATATTCACATGAAATGTTATATCCCAATTAACCATAACTGAAACTGGAACCTTTAATAGAATGAAATTTTAACTGTCCTAACCAATCTCCAATGTTCACCAGGCACAACACCTTAGTTGAAATCGACTAAAAGATAAAGAATACGATCAAATTAAATTTCAATCCGGCGATTTAGGGGCCGTTTGTTTCGCGTAAAAGTCCGTAATTCGTAAATGACTTACAACCTAATTACAACTACGGCGTTTGTTGGACCGTAATTCGTAAAAGACTTACACAACCTAATTATCACTCACTTGCAACCAATTACCACTCACTTACAGCCCAGTTACAGTTAATTTTGTGGTCATGCAAATTTGTATTATTTTTTTATGTTAATATTAATTTTTTTAATATTTAGCATTTTTAATATTTATTTGCAATATTAAAACTTTTTAAATCACCAAATAGTTAATTTTGTGGTCAACTTTTCACTTACGATTTACGCATTACGACAACCAAACAACGTAAAAACAATACACTTTTCCAATTACAACTTTATATTACGAACCAAACACCATAAAACTTACATGCATGTAAATCATTTACAACTGTAAAAGACTTTACCAATTACGACTTACGAATTACGGCCAGTTACGACAACCAAACAGGCCCTTAGTTGCTACACCATCGTATTATCCTAACTTAAAATAAGCACATAGGGAAATCACTGAATCTGTTTAGTCTTTGAGGAGTAGTATACCAGAGAACAGAAACCTCAACAGCCAAAAACATTCTAGTGCCTATACAGGGTGGATAGCTACACAATTTTGAAGGTCACACTCATAGTAGCACCATGTTTTCAAGTGGATCTGACAGAGAAAAACCACCATAACTGTAAAGCAAAACATAGAACTCAAAATGTTCCCACTCTAACAAGAACAGATACAAGTCATGATAACAAAATCAGCTTTTCAAACAATTATAGTGTATATTTTCTTAAGGAACCAACGATGCAATTGCCCGTCAAGTTCAAAGGACTTTCATAGAGAAAAATCAAAGATCATGATTTATTCATGAGTTTTATGTCAATAATAAATCAGTGAATATAAAATATCTCATCTTATAGATCTGTTAGAATTCCACACTTCAAAATTACAATTCTTCAAACAAATCAAAATAGTACGTAAAAGAAGAGATAGAACTAAAATTTCACCTGCAACGTGAAGAGGCGATCCTCAAATTGGACTTCTTTTGTTAAGAAGTCAGCTCCAATGGTCGCTTTATACTGATTGCTAAACTTCCGATTCACGTATCTAATCATCAACATAAAAAACGAACATATGAAACCCTAAATCTCAACAGAACTAAATAAACAGATCAATAATTCTAGGGTTTGAGCTTACTGATTCATGAGAGAAGTCTTCCCAACCCTATCAAAGAACCACAAAAAGATCGATTAAAACAAAGAAGAAACCCTAAAATTCTACATAATTGAGGGAAAGAGCGAATTGAGGTCAAAACAATCACCCGCTGTCTCCGAGGATGATGACCTTGAGGAGCATTCGCCTTCGAGACGCCATGGATCCAAACCCTAGAAGCTTAGGCTTTCAGAGATCTCCGATCGCGATCTTGGGTTTTGATTCCAACCCCAAGATCGAACCGTACAAAAATTAAATCCTAAAACACGACCAAAAAGGTTTTTTTTTTTTTTTTGCCCCTCCCAATTTTTGGTGGGAAGAACTAAGAACAGGGATAAAAAGGCCGACCGAAATTATATAATACCGGTACATGAAATTGCTTCTCTTTACCTTATACTTGTCTTGAATTACGAAACTAGGACGCCGCTCTTGACTCAAACTGACAAGCGGGGGCCAACTTCTAACAAATCACTGTCTGGCACGTCAGCAGGAAGGAAAGAAATTGATCCGGCAACACGATTTTAGAACACTCACAAATAAAGAGATGCCACGTGGAAAAAGTTCTGATCGGTTCGCATTAGAACGGGGGCGAGGATACGGGTGTCTTGGGAAATAAAGGGCGGATAATGAATTAATGATGGCCTCCTGTTTGACTTGACAAATTAAACGACAGATCAGATTATGCTGCACGAATATTCCACCTATGAGCTGGCGAATCAAGAAATGAACTGACCGAAAAAAAAGGTTTGTTCGTTCGTGTTTTTTTCCCATATTTGGACGCTACATGTGATGCTGACATCATGGGAGCCGAAATCTAATTTAAAGCCCAGTTCATAAGTTTGAAAAATGTAATAAATGAGGCGCAAGAATCTCATGACAATTTGATTCTATAAGTAGTTGTAACATTAGAGTAATATTAAGATTCTTAGTTTCTATTTTTTATATTTTTTGTTTTTAGTAATCTGATTTGTATTAGCATTACTAGTTTCTTTTTTATGCATTTTTTTCTTTCTTTTAAACTTTTGATTTCTTTTAAGAGTTAGATTATATAATTCAAATAAAAGTAGAAAATACAATTTTGTATCATATATAAAGTCAACCATATATTCACTTTTTTAATGAACAATCAATGAAAGTTTTTCTCCACTCTCAATTGAGTTTGATTATTAGATTTCTCGATCATAAATTTTGTTAGTGGTGGGATGTCATAATCAGAGTCAACTAGTAGTAGGATGTCGTAATTGGTTTATCTCTCGCTATTACTCTCTTTTTATGTCCACGTTAAATTTCTTCATCTCTAAAAATTTGCCGCCAAGTTCTCATCATCGACGAATACTCCATCGCCAAATTACAATAAAAAAATCAAACACAAGTTCAACCAATAATTGGTCAACAACCATTGCGCAAAGTCAAGGCAATTCTAATTAAGGAACCTAAATAAAAACACAATATTCACTAAGATATAATTCCAATCTTTTAACTATTTATTTGTTGTCACATATTACATCTCCAGTCTGTTATCTATTCTAATCTTCTGTCCACATTAAAAGTGAGCAAATGAATCTGCTTCTCTCTTATAATTGCTTGACTTTTTTATTGCGTATAGAACTCGATAACCTGCAATAAGCATAGCATCAATTAGTCTTCTTACATTGATATGAATTTAGCACTTGCATGTTAAATAAAATTGCTGATATTAACTGTTTTAAGCTTTTCTATCAACAATATTTCTTGTTGTTGAAATATTTTTTTGAGTTATTTTATCTTTTACTTTCGCCCCATACACGTTTTTACATTAGTTTGATATCAAGCACAATTAGGTAGAATTTACATATTAGTTACGTATATTTGCTTTCTTGCATCTAGTTGAATTGTATTCAAAACTAAAAAAATAGTGAAAATTAGAAAACTTTGAAAGGTAAGTCTTTCCCTGAAATTTCGTACAATTAGTATCTAACCAAGAAAGGGTACTCAATGTGATTTTGTATTAAAAAAAACGTCAACTGCGAAAAATCTCCCACTTGAGTTGCGCTGACCTTGTCAATTGGATAGGTAAGTAGGGGTTTGATTGACCCGACTTTAGAAAACAAAAATATTTCAAAATTCAAAAGCTAAAAAAAATAATTTGCTTTGCTTTTCATATTGCATTTAGGATTACATAGCATATCAACTTCAATGGATTTTCAACTCGAGATTGAATATGATTTCGAAGAGTTTACATATCACCCAGATATAGATTCTAATGAAGAACTAGATAATGACATCGAAGAGTCTAGTAACTTGATTTTTCTTAAAGTCATCACTATTACGAAGTTTGTTGACGTCTTTCCTAAAGATGTGACACGCAATGGCATTAATCAAATACATTTGACTCACTCACCTATTATTAGCACTGTATTTTCACAAATAGGATACAAGAATTATAGAGTCATTGTAGACAATGGAAGTTGTACTAATGCTGTATTTTGAGTTATTTGAAAATGATGGATTAAAGTCGTTACTACATTCTCACCCATTTAAGACACAATAGATCAAATCCACAATCATAAGAGTTCAATAATCATGCCTAGTACCGATCGATTTTCATCTCTACCTTTAGAGAACTATGTGGTATATGTTAGGAATCAAGTCTAAGTTCTCCACTACTTTCAACTCCTAGATTGTTAAACTAAAGTCATCATGAGACTGCATTATCATCATTTTATATCACATGTGCACGTGGAATCACATCACGAATTACACAAGGAAGTCATGGATAAGATTACTCAAAATAGCGCCAACTATGAGATTCAAACTGACATTAGAAAAAGACTTAAAACATTTAATGTTGGTGATTATGTGATGGTATGGATTCAACTGGAACGGTTTCCACTGGGGATTGTTAAGAAACTACATGTTTATAGCGCTAGTCTATATCAGACTTTAAAGAAGATAAATGGCAATGCTTATATTATTGATCTTCCTCAAGATTTTGGTATCAGTTCTACATTTAATATTGATGATCTAGTAGATTATAAGGGTCCTGATTTTAACCCTAACAACTCATTAGATGATGAGTCATCCCTTGAGCCTATTTCTGAGAGATCTTTCCTTTCACCACTCAAATATATTACTTAATATAGTGTATCAGAATAATAAAAATTGTAGATGATAAAATTATCACCACCAAGATGGTAAGACTTATAAGTATTGATTCGATGGAAAGAAAAATCACTAACAGATGATTCGTAGAGATCGAAGTGAGCTGCAAAAGATTGATCCTGACATATTAGAACAGAATAACAGTTCTTCCGCAAACTCAACGGAATCGATTTTTTTCAACCCGAGAAGAGTGACGCGGACATCATGAAGCCGAAACCCAATTCAAAAGTTTGGAAAGTGTACCGAAGGAAACCCAAGAATATCATGACAATTTGGTTTTAGAAGGAGTTGTAAAATCAGAGTTATATTAGGATTTCTAATTTCTATTTCTTATATTTTTTGTTTTTAGTAATCTTATTAGTAGTACGATTACTAGTTTCCTTTTTATGTATTTTTCTCCTTTTTTTATACTTTTGATTTCTTTTAAGAGGTAGATTATGTAATTCAAATAGAAGTAGGAGACACAATTTTGTATCTTATATAAGGTCCTCGCGTATTCACTTTTTCAATGAACAATCAATGAAAGATTTTCTTCACTCTCAATTGAATTTTATTATTGAATTTCTCGATCCTAAATTCTGTTAGTGGTGGGATGATGCCCTAATCAAACTCAATTAGTAGTAGGATGCCGTAATTGATTTATCTATCTCTCCATTCCTCTCTTTTTATCACCACGTTAAATTTCTTCCTCTCTAAAAATTTGCCGCCAAGTTCTCATCGTCGATGAATATACCATCGCCAAACTACAATAAAAAATAGAGCATAAGTTCAACTAACAATTGATCAACAACCATTACTCAAAGTTAAAGTAATTTCAAGTAAGGAACCAAGATCAAAACATAAAATTCACTAAGGTATAATTCCAATCTTTTAACTATTTATTTACAGTCTCATATTACATCTTCAGTCTGTAATCTCTTCTGATTTTCTGTCCACATTAAAAGTGAGCCAACGGTTCTGCTTCTCCCTTGTGATTGCTTGACTTTTTTTACTGCGTATAGAACTCGATAACTTGCAAAAAACATAGCACAAATTAGTCTTCTTGTATTGATATTTATGGATATAGCACTTTCATGTTAAATAAAATAGTTGATATTACTGTTTTAAGCTTTCCTGTCAATGATCTTTATGAAATATTTTTTTGAAATATTTTATCTGTTGCTTCCATCCCATTCAATCTTCACATCAGCATCTTCTTTCCATTTCATCTCACGTTTGACAATATTCAGAAAAGAATACACTTCTGTGGAGTGGGTTCATTCAAGGTTTTTTTAAGTTATTACCAATTATTTTTTTCCCGTTTATGAAAAAAAAAAAGAAAGAAAGAAAGAAAGAAAAGCCCATAGCTTGATCAAACTGGACTTGGACTTGCACCTTTTGCATGCCATCGAGAAATTTTGTAATTGTGCTATAATGACACTTGTATCAATTAAGTTGATTTGATTCCTCCTCTTATGTATACATGCTTTGTATTGTGAGAGAAAACATCATGTGTAACGGGAAAATCTATAAGATATGTACAAGGATTTAGAGAAGACACTGAAATCACCTAAAGGGGGGGTGAATAGGTGATGGCTATACTAAGTGACAAATAATGCGGATTAAAAACTATTTAATAATAAGCAACAATAATAAAAAGACTTGAAGGAAATAGACAAGTAATAGAGCAAGTAAAGGAGAGAGAGAGTTTAGAGATAAAGTGGACAATCGCAAACACGAGAATATGTTTCGAGGTTCGAGCTACTGCTCTACGTCCCCGCCTTCAACACGATGAAGGATTTCCACTATGCTTGATCCCACCGGATCGTCAATACAAGTTCTCACTAGAACACTTTGGACACACTTGTCCTCTCTCACGGTGTCGCAACACCAACTAGGAGCTCACTAGCTCGCTTGAGGCCGATACCTCTACAACTTCTCAATATGAAGAACGGTGATCAACACTTGACCACAAATAATGGCTCACTTGCACAACCCTACAACCAAGATGAGGAAATGAAACTTAGGGATTGTGTGGTGCTAAAAACAAATAGAGAAGAAGAGGGGAAAGCTTCAAGCTAAAATGGATTGGAAATTTTGGCTCAATGGAAACTCTTTTGCTAAAGGACTAAACTTTGGAAAACTTTAAACTTTTTCTTGTAAATCTTGTTAAAATAGTTGTAGAACATACCCTCTATTTATAGGGGATGAAAACTGGTTAAAAGAGGCCAAGAGATTCGTTGGGAGAAATCCCAACACAAATCAAATCAAAAAACTAGCTGCTGGAATCTGTCAGCAGATTCTGACTACTATCGGTCGACCGGGCCGGTCGACCGCCAACGGTCGAATTTCCAACCGTTGGGAAAGCGGTCGACCGGGCCGGTCGACCGAAGTCCCAAACAGAGAGTGAGTTCTCGCTGTCGGTCGACCGGTCCGGTCGACCGAGGAAAAACAAAGAGCACTGCTCTTGTTCTCGGTCGACCGATCGGTCGACCAAAGTGCACACATGCACAATGGTGCATGTCGGTCGACCGCCGGTCGACCGACAGAGCAGTTCAGCTCTGCCAGCGGTCGACCGTGCGGTCGACGGACTGGGCCAGAAAAACAGATTTTGAAAGGGCTTTTTGAAGATAGAAATTTTGATAAAAATTCTTTGGATGGGTATACACAAAATATAGTTCTAGGGCTTATAAGGAACAGGGTGTGATCATAGATCAACGCCAAAATGATTTGAACTTTATTTTGATAAAAATTCTTTGTCTGAATAAAAACGGTTTTTCCAGAAACTTGTTTTTCTAAAAACGATTTTTCCAAACTTTGTTTTGCCAAAACTTGGTTAGAAATTTTGTAATAAAAACTTGATTGTAAGCATGAAGCAAAATCAAATGTGTGTGTGTGACAATCCCAAAGTTATCAACCTCTATCATCTCGGTTTTGACAAAATAGACTATAAATCCTAACTAAAAATGGAAAATACAAATCTTGTATAATCTTCAACTTGTTTGATCCTGGAGCTCTTCTATTGTGCTGGGCTCTGAGATCTAAATCTTTGCGACTTCCACATGTGTGAGTCTTGTGTTGGAGCCGTCAATCAACTAATAATTTTTACCTGAAACTCATTTAAACAAACTTGTTAAAACATAACTATATATGGTTTGTTATCATCAAAACTTCGGACTAATGGCCTTTGGGCCAACAGACACTACAAGAAACGGGGAACTGCGAGACGTTATTGTTGCTTCTTTTTCCTTTTTTTACTTTTTTTGTTCTATTTTAAAACGTGTTTACACATATTCAGAAATCTAATTATAATAGTCAATGAGTAATATTATTTTATTTTATGAATAGTGTGCTATCTTAGCCTAAAAACCAATCTATTATCTCACAAGTCTCTCATGATATAGGCACATCTAATCATAATAAGTCCTTTCAAAGTTAAATTGCAATATGTTATGTCCAAAATGCTCCAAAAAAAGGGACATAAATAAAGCTCCATGGCCATCAGATTACTCTTCATGCTTGAATATCACATCCCAACAGATTGAATATTTTACACTTTTCTGATATAAGAAATCAAACTGATGTTCTACTGGCAAATGATTCAAGAGCTGCTGCAATATCCTAACTGATCCTGAACAACTCATTTAGCCAGCAAAATTAGACAGAATTCTGAAGAATAAATGTCATCTCATTGCATTTATTTTCAACTCCAGAAAAAAACGCTGTACATAAACCAATAATCTGTTAGCTCTTCATTATTTTGCATGAAATGAAACCAATATATGTGTGTAAAGATTGCAAAACTATACTTCTCACTACCAAGTTAAATGGGAAAAAAAAAAGAAGGAAGAGAATTGAAACTTTACAATTGATGATTCTCTGCCTTTCAATTTACTCAGCCGCTGAAACCTTGGCTGTCTTTCTTCATCTTCCCCATCTCCATTTCCCGCGTCTGCTGGCCTTCACTGCTGGAAGCTGAGGGGATCTGACCGTACTCACTTGTTGGCGCGCTGTATTCACTGCTGGCATAATCCCTACTGGCTAGTGCCATCTTCCTGAACTTTTTCATGTCTTCATTGTATTGACTAGAATCATAATCGGAGCTTCCATATGAGCCGTAGAGTGTTGTGTGGCCTGGTCCAATGCCTTCATTAAGATCCTCAAGAGATACATCTCCTTCCAATGCCCGGACAATCTGCTCAGTTCAAATTAATTCAGTGATGGTATGGAGGAATACAACATCACCAGTAAATAAAACGTAATCTACATCGTTAATTATGAAAACATGTTATATTTCCTTCATCCTATGATGAGCTTATCTTGTAAAATTTAACCATCACCCATGAGCTGCATGTCAAGTGTGACCTCAGTTTGGCAATGTATTGTTAGGCACGATAATATAGCTGTGCTCATACATATGGACCGTGTAACTACGAACCATCACAGCCAAAAAGGCAAAATCTAACTTAAGGTCAAAATTCCTCAAAGTCAACAGAACATCTGAAGAAGATTGGCCGAATTTCTACAGCCAAAACAGTCAACCGATTGCCAAGCTTTTCTGAGTTGCTGGTTTGGGAATCTGTAGAATAGAAGCGACTAGAAAAGAACCCTAGGTGTCCAACTATTTAGTAGGCCTACCTCATTGATCATGCAGTTCAGTTCAAGCTCATGAAAACAATGGGCATTATCCCAAATTTCCCCTGGAATTGGAAACATACGAGAAAAGGAGGGGAGGTGACAAGGTTTGATATATGAGAAAAACGAGCGAGAAAATTAAATCCAAGAAATCACCCAAATGAAAATTTATTAAGCGAAACAACCAAAAGCTGAGTGGGAGGGGGAACAGAGAAAGACATACCCTTGATTCTTCAGTATTTAAGAGGAATATAGACCACAACACTATTAGAACATTGTTAAAGTGAATTGATAATTTAATATGCTACTTATTAGAGAAATAAATAAACAAATAATTACCTGACTCATCGTTGGCCGACGCCGTGCAGAGTGACGCACACAAGATGCAGCACAAGAAATCATCCGTGCCATCTCATTTCGGTTGTAGTTCCTTCCTAGCCGTGGATCAATGAGGGTATCATAGTTGCCTTCCTCCATAGCTCGAGTCAGCAGGGGCCTTGCCTGCAGTCACAAATGATAAAATTCAATCAATTAACTGTAACAAGTCATAAAGATAGGTGAAGAAAGGGGAAGCTAAAAAAATCAACAACAATTACATCAGGAAATATCAAAATGGTGCCTGTTAATGTATTGTGTTTACGAGTAAAAACTAGAGAAAGCAGTAGAAAACGAAAGGCATCAGCATCACTTCAAAAGCGTTTATTTTTTAAAAAGAACTAAAATTGTTATGAAAACTATTCAGGAAATAACAAAAAATTGGTTGCTGAAGAATCATTTACCAGTGGAAAATAAATAAACAGTAGAAAAATAGATGCAAAAATAAGATATACAATGGAATACAGAATAAGAACAGAAAAATGTGTGTTCCAATAGGAGAAACATTTTAAAAGAGCAAAAGAAGCTTGAACAAAGCAAAGAGGAGAGATAAGAAAAACAGCAAAAGAATTGGAAAAGTCAAAGCATGTCAGTATACATTAGTTATATAACAGTAAACATGAAAAGTATCTCAGATAATCACTAACCCAGTCAACCAAGCTATCATCCATGAAAGTTTGGGTTGAATCCACAGGTCGCCTTCCAGTAATTAGCTCCAGAAGCATGACACCAAATGAAAAGACATCGGATCTGTCGGTGAGTTTGCCAGAAGATGCATATTCTGGTGCCATATACCTGCAAGTAGGAGAATTTTCAAGGGGGAAATTCCAGTAAAGATGTTGTCACATATATGTAACTGACCACTAGACACTCTGACAAAACACTGTCTTGATCAATAAACCATTTGAAATTCACCAAAAAAATGAAAATACAACAATATTTTACCCGAAATTCGAAAGGCTCCATTTAATTGAGATGCAAATAATCCCCAACTATTTGTTAGTACTGTTAGCAGACACACCATCTAAAACAACATTAATATTATTATTTCATGTTTAAGAAAGTTCTTTGGAATCTCGACATTTAAAACTTTGCTTAAAACAATAATGCACTGGAGAGGAGGGATTTCTTTCAAGAAAGTTTTTAACTCAAAATTTTGGGGTTTCAATAAAACACAAAATATAAAATGGGATCGTAAGATCATTTCCTAGTCGTTTGCAGCTTTTATCCTCAATGCCCTATCAAATTCAACAAAGCACCATCCGGCATCAGATGTTGCCCCTTCCTCTATTTTCAGATCAGTCACCTTTTTCCACTGAGGTTTCTTTCCCGTTCAAACCTTTTCTTCCCAATTCACAAGTATCCTTCTTGGCTCCATCTCAACCCATGACAGGGAAATCTTCGAGTGATTTTAGAAGCCATGTGCTGCGGACATCCAACAACACATGGGGCTCCACGGTTCGAGTTGTTTTAGTGTTTGGAGTCTGTATTTATTTGCTTTTAAATTGTTTAGTCTAGTTATTCTTCTTTCTTTGTTTTTAGTTTGTACTTCTCTTTTAGTCCCACATCGACTATGAGAGGAAAATTGTGAGAGTTGTAGGTCTATATAAAGACACAAATCAATAAGAGTTGCAATAAAGATCGAATAATGAAATTCCGAGTGTTTTCAAAATCAAAATCTCTTTTGTGAGTTCGAGTGTGCAACCCGATTCTCCCGGATTTTGATGTGAAACCATAATCTAAAATTATCCCTTCACCTATTTATCTCAATCCTAAACCTAGTTATCCCCTTTTTTCACATTTCAAAACCCTATCCCTCTCCAAATATCCACCAGAAAATCAAAAAAATACAAAAATTTACTATTACAAATTCTGAGTTGTCAATAAGAGTTGCAATAAAGATCGATTAATGAAATTCTCAGTGTTTTCAAAATCAAAATCTCTTTTGTGAGTTCAAATGTGAAACCCGATTCTCCAGAATTTTGAGTGTGAAACCATAATCCAAAATTATCCCCTCACCCATTTATCTCAATCCCTAAACCTAGTTATCCCCTTTTTTCACATTTCAAAACCCTATCTCTCTCCAAATATCCACCAGAAAATCAAAAAAAAAATACAAAATTTACTGTTACAAATTCTGAGTTGTCATCTCTTTTTCTCCCTCCACTTGATTTTTCCTTCTCCACGTGCTGCACATCTTCCCCTTTCTTTTTTCCTCTCTTGGCCCCCGCCTCCCCTCCTTTTCTTCTTCCTCCCTTTCTTTTCTTCACCTCACGCACAGCACCACGAGACAACCCAACTCCTTCATACCCGTCTTCTCCTCTCTCTCTCTCTCACGTCAACCTGCAACATACCACACCAAAGGCCTCGACAACCTCCTCTCCCCTCGTTATTCTCCTCAGTCCATGACCACAAGTGTGCCACCCTCTGCAACCTTGCATGGTTCAAAGACTCGTCCGAGACGAGTCCGAGTCACGAGTCGGTCGGCTCAACTCAGCGGAAACTGACTCGGCTGAGAATTGGAGTTGACTCAGCCGACTCGGCCGAATCGGTTGTGACTCAGCCGAGTCAGCCGAGTCGGCTCGAAACGTATATTCACCCGCGACGAACGAGTATAAAGAAAAAAAAGAAAAGAAAAAAACCTTACCTCTCTCGCTCAGATCTAGAGATCGCCGCCGCTGCCCGATCGTCGCTGTTCAGATCTGGCCGCCGGCCGCTCCTCCCCAGTCCCAGGTGATGTTCCTCCCTCACTTTGTTTCTCTCTCCCTCTCCCTCACTTTGTTTCTCTCTCCCTCTCCCTCTCTTACTCGCTCCCCCCTCTCCATTTCCCGTCTCCCTCTGTCTCTTTCCCTCCCCCTCCCTCTCTCTCTTTCCCTCCCCCACCCTCTCCCTCTCTCACCCACTCTCTTTCTCTCCCTTTTCATCTCCTGTCTCTCTCTGTCTCTTTCCCCTCCCCCTCCCTGTTTCCGATCTCTCCCCCTTCTCCCCCCTCTGAGGTATAAGAAAAACAGATGATGGTAGTGAAGATGTGAGGGTTTTATCCAGTTCTAGTAGTGATGATGGTGAAGATGGCGATGATAATAATGACAGTGATGGCGGGAGTGGTGATGACGACAATAATGAGGGCAACAATAGTACTGATGAAGAAACTTATAGTCTTAAAGGTCATATACAAATGTTGAGTTTGACATCAGGCCAACATTATGGTGTGACATATATCCATGACTACAAACCACAACTTGAGAGATCTACGAGTACTAGTATCGTTTGTCTACTTACCGTAGAGATGATTATGATGATGATTTTGTACCTCATCGCAATTCAATGTGAAAATAGCTACATTAACATGTATTTATGAATGTAGTTTGTGCAATTTACTATATTGTATATGTATTTTGATATGCTTCTACCGACAATACGTTTATTTATGTTTTCGCTTTATATTTAGTGTGCTAGGTGATATGTTTTGGACATGTGATACATGAATTGGATGTCTACATTTTTTTAAGATTTGCCGTGATTTTTTCAGAATTTTTTGAGCTTTCTATGTAGTGTTTTGCGCGTATCGCCCGAGAGCGATCCGAGTCGCCGAGACCGATCCGTCTCAGTGCCCGTCGTGTCGGCGGCCGAGACCGCGACTGTGAACCATGCAACCTTGGCATCATCCACCACTCGACCTTGCTTTCGTTGTGCTCTCGCGTGCAGGCGAAGACCAGCTTCAGCACGCTGTGCCTCTCTGCCTGAGCCAAGGCCTCGTCGTGTCTCTACTTGAGCTCAAGGCCCTATCGTGCATCTCTGCCTGAGCCGAGGCCCCATTGTGCCCCTACCCGAGCCCAAGGCCTGTCGTGCCTCCCTGTCTGAGCCTGAGGCCCTACCACCACCTCCTTGTCGCGTCCGAGGCTTCCCTGCCTCTCCGCCCCCGAGCTTGCTTGCGCTAGTAGATCCCGCCCGCGAACTCCTCTGCGCGAACGTGACTAGCACGTGCCCCTCTGCGCGAGCAAGACCCAGCAGCAGCATCTCCACTCTTCGAGTTTCAACCTGTACTTGTCCAGTTGGCGGACCAGGTGTTCTTCATGGCTTCACTAGGTAAAATTTCTTCTTCAACATCCAGATTATCAATCGGATTATCACAATTAATTTACTCTCTAAATTATTATCAAGATATCCTACTGTCCACTATACTGTAAAAATTGTGAATATGAGTAATGCTTGTTATCTATTGATGTGAATAGGACTGTTCAAGACAACTGAGTAATGTGTTTGGATTTGTCAAGACTTGAAATATCTAAACTACAACTGCATTGATTGTTTAAATACATCTTGTTACATTATCAGTTGTAGATTATTTCCTACCAAGATCGTATATTTTGGTGAAATGTTGCGAATTCAAGTTTATCACTGATTCTCACAACTTAAGGTTTTCTTGGTTCACCACGACAAGTATATTAGATAGCTTGAGTTTCGATTAGTGAAATCAAAACGTAGCTATTTGCTATATTTGTTTAACACATAGCTGGCTGGATCCTTGAGTAATTTCAAACCCATGACCAGTATGTTAAACGGCTCAAGTATATTTGACACGCTACAGGCAACACATGATGTAAAATGGTAATAATCCTTAACAATGTCTTTAATAATCTTTTTCCAAATTAAATTGTATTCGACATGATTTATAATATTCAATAGCTGTTCTTCTAACATTCCTGTTTAGCAATTTATTTAGATATGTTTTTATTCCTCCTGTTGGACATTTAAGCACAAACTTTCCATATATTAAAGCTTTAAATTATGCAGAGCAAGAAATCCACCAGCACAAAACAGAAGAAAATTAGACATAGAAAATGGTCTTACCCAAAAGTTCCCATGACTCGAGTAGAAACGTGGGTATTGTTGTCAGAGGCAAACTTTGCAAGCCCAAAATCTGCAACCTGAATGCAGCAGACTTGTTAACACAAAAGCGTTTGACTTGGCAATAAAACCAATGGATAAACCAGTAGAAAATCGCACGTCCTCAACACTGAAGTTTTAAGTGGCAAGGATTTCAGGCCTACCTTAGCCTCAAACTTAAAATCAAGAAGAATATTAGCCGACTTAATATCACGATGAATAATCTTTGGATGACCTGCAAAAAGAGAAGATGCCAATAAGGATATAAATTATCAGTAAATCCCATTTGAAGAAACGATACAAAAAGGGACAGCCTAGAGTTAAGAACTCACAGTCCTCATGCAGATAAGCCAACCCCTTTGCAGAACCCAAAGCAATTTTTAACCTAGTGGGCCATTCCATAGTTGGCCTATCGTTTCCTGCAAAAATTGATTTTACAGGGATGGTTCAATTTCTATCAAAGTTACCAACAAATGCATAAGTATAAATAAACATAGCAGCAAAAGGAAGCAAACCAGCCAAATGAAATGAAAATCTCATGACATGGAGGAACTGGAAAATTTTAGGACAACCCAATAGGAGCTAATATATAAATTCAAAAAGCATTTCCTATGGTAGACTCAGCATAAAAAGATATGTAAAAGTGAGAATCAAGATTCACCACAAACTAACTATATGGGGCATAGAATCGATGATCAGACATTAAGCTAACCTTTGGAAATCGTAAATCACTCCTACATTTCACTGAAATCATCTTTTGCAGACAGTATAATTGAACCTATGTGAACTAGATGGGTAAAATTTTAGCTAACCTAGTTCCACAGCCTGTTCTTAAGGAAGCTATACACTCAGGTAAATGTTAAACATCATTACTAATAAGCTTTGAACGTAATAATGATCTCTGAACTTATGAATGTTTATGCTCCCAGCTTAAGCAGCTACTAGTTGACAGATTAATGCATAAATACAAGAGATATGCTTTTGTTGATTAATAGAGTAACTAAGAGTAACCCAAAAGGAGGGCATTGAACAGAAGACAGGAAAAAAATTGTATGCAACCATTTCATAAATAAATTTGGTTGTTGAAAAGTGCAAATTATAATTGTTATGCAAAAGATCATCAGAAACTAATCACGAACGCCATTTCATTATGCAATTTACTGAATTAAATGTTCACGCTTTTCAGCATACAACAAGAAAAGTGTCCTACACATTAGAGTGGAGGTTTTATCCAGATGGGAAAAAAAGTTTCATACTAAGCATTTACCAAAATTATGTTTTCCATCAGTTCTAACTAAGAGTTTTCTGATGTTAGGTTGAAATTCAAATGCAAATCATAGTTGCATGTAAAAAAAAACTCATTGGACAAAAATCAAGAACTGCAGTTACTTTTCAGTTTACTTAATTATTATTAGTTCATGTCTGTTGCGCACAACAATTTGTAGCATCCTATATATTACAATGGGAGCTTTATCCAAGCAAGATTTTAACTAGGTTTATAACAAAACTAACTTGGTTTATGAAATAACACAACATTGGATTAGTAAAATGGAAAGACACATTTAGGAAAGGAAAGGAAATATTAGCTGTTGACATGGACTACGAGTCAACTATAGGATGTCATCACAAATCTTATTCATGACATGTATATGATATGTAAGCAGAAAGTTAAAAGTTTACCATGCAAATGGAACTCCAAAGTCTTGTTGGGAACATAATCATAGACAAGCAACCTGTTTAAACCTGAAATGCAGTACCCAACCAAAGAAACCAAGTGCCTGTGATGCACACGGCTGATAATTTCAACCTCTGCCTGGAATTCACGCTCTCCCTGTCGACTCCCTGCCTTCAACTGCTTGATTGCAACTTCTTTTCCATTTGGGAGTACTCCTTTGTGTACATATCCAAATCCACCTTGGCCAAGAAGATTTGCATCAGAAAATCCATTTGTCGCCAGTGTCAATTCTTCAAATGTGAAAATGCTCTTCGAGAAGCCAGGAGTGAAACCAGGGGATGGTGGAGGCAACAGTTCAGAACCAGAATAATTGGATCCAGAACCCCCACTGCTAAAAACAGGCGGAGGAGGTGGAGTAGTAGGAAACTGTGCTGGTGAATGTGGAGGACGAGATGCATGTGGTGGTGGTGGTGGTGGACCTGTAGGTTGTGGAGGTACTTTGACAATATGTTCTGCTGATGGTGGAGCGTAATGTTGCCAATTATGGGGTTGTCCACCGTAAGGATCATCTAGAAATACCCATATGCAACAAAAAACAATGTGAACCTCAGTTTTCGTAATCGAAAGTTTTAGGAGGAAAAAAAAAAAAGTACCCATAAGCATGGGCGTTCATGTAACTCGAGGTTTAAAAACAAAGCACCTGAGATGAAGTTTCAAGATAGCATTTAGCAAAAACTTGATATCAAGCCCCTAATTCCAAACATGCAAGAACAGAACAGAGAGGCAATAAATTATTGCCGGTAAACAATCGACCGAGCAAAACTGACTTTGACCAAGTTACAATCATAAATATATGAATGAAATAATCAGCTTTTGAAGAATTCCACATACTTAATTGCAGAAAATAAGCACTTAAATATTAGGGATGCAAATTAAAAGGAGTGAACTTTGATACTTGCAAACAGATAACTAATCATATACAAATAGATGAAAGAAAAAAAAGAATACATAATTTAAATCATCAAATGTGGACGAAATTGAACAGCTTAAAAACTTGTTGATTGATCTCTCTATCTAAACCGGCAACATCTCAAAACAACAAACATGCAAAAAAAAAAGTTTAAAAATAAAAAAAAAAGGAAAATATAAGTTTAAAAAAAACTTGTTACTTGTTTCATCATTCCAACTTGAAAAACAAGTAAAGATTGAAAAGGAAACATAAGTTTAAAAAAAAAAAACATAACATTCATAACCTACAGATCTCTTTTAAAAGAAGAGAAGGAAAAAAGAAATGCAATAAAGTTCTTATCAAGGACAAATACAATTCAGAAAACAACATCACAACTTCGAAACAGTGAAAGTTCTAATTACTCTCTTTCCCAATCAAATCAAATAATGAAAAACCAACTAGCATCAAAAGTATTGAGACCCTAGATCTCAATTCCACAAGAAAACCATTTATTTACACAATTTTTTTTAAAAAAATACTAAAATCAGGAGCAAAGATCATACCTTTACATGCTGGCAGAGGCGGCGGCCCGCCATAGTACTCCATCGGTGGCGGAGCTCTTCTCCTCTTCTTCCGACAACAGATACAAATCAAACTCAACACCACAAGAATCACAACCGCCCCCGCAGCGATCCCCACGACCGCAGGCGTCGATATCGAGCTCGACGAGGAAGACGGAGGCGGAGGTGGAGGCGGCGACTTAGCAGACGGAGGAGTCTTAACCGACGGCGGCGACCTCCCGCCCGGAGCCGGCGGCGCAGGCGAGGAAGGCGTCGCCGGAGTCGAGGGCGTCGAAGGAGACGGAGGCGACACCGGCGGCGTCGCTAGTGAGGGAGGAGAAGTGGAATTCGTCGGAGGAGGAGATGACGGAGTGGCCGGCGGAGGAGCAGAAGGAGTCGCTGGCGGAGGAGCAGAAGGAGTCGCCGGGGGAGGGGAGGACGAGTTGGAGGGCGGAGGGGCGGAGGGAGTAGCCGGGGGCGGCGCCGTGGAGTTCGACGGCGGGGGGGCGGACGGGGGTGACGGAGGAGAGATCGGCGACGGAGCGGGAGGCGTCGACGACATGGTATACTATTAAAAAGTGAAAAAAGAAACCCTAATTTAGGTTTTCTGAGATCAACAGCGGTTTCAAATTGAAGGAGGGCACTCTTTTCTTCCTCTGAGATCGACATGGTACTATTAAGAAGGGCAATATTGTTCTTTCAAACTCTTCATTTTCTGGTAGATGGCCTGTTTGGTTGTCATAACTGGCCGTAATTCGTAACTCGTAATTGGTAAAGTCTTTTACAGTTGTAAATGAGTTACAAGCATGTAAACTTTATGATATTTGGTTGGTAATATAAAGCTGTAAGTGGAAAAGTGTACTGTGTTTTACGGTGTTTGGTTGTCGTAATGTCTAAGTCGTAAGTGAAAAAGTTGACCACAAAATTAACTATTTGGTGATTTAAAAAGTTTTAATATTGCAAATAAATATTAAAAATGCTAAATATTAAAAAAAATTAATATTAACATAAAAAAATAATACAAATTTGCATAACCACAAAATTAACTGTAACTAAGCTGTAAGTGAGTGGTAATTAGGTTGCAAGTGAGTGATAACTGGGTTGTGTAAGTCTTTTACGAATTACGGTCCAAACAAACGCCGTAGTTATAACTGAATTGTAAGTCATTTACGAATTACGGACTTTTACGCGAAACAAACGGCCCCAGAGTAGCGTTTTCACGCGGTGAGAATAAGAGAGCAGCGTTTTCACGCGGTGAGAATAAGAGAGCAGACAGCTGCAAAAAGGTCAATTTCTGAAAAAAAATATTTTTCCGAATTTAATTAAAAAAAATTATCTCATCAAAATTTATTTACAAAAACTAAAATCTAACAGGCCAGTTCAGTGTGACGCAAACACCGAGTCCCTCGACCCGCCAGCGTGGCGAATGATGACTGTATGCTTGCATTATTTTTATTCGGAGTTGACAACCCTCGTGAGTTAATTTTTTTATGCTTTAAAAATTTATCCGGGTTTATCAAATCAGGACTAAATTTTTTTATGCTTTAAAAATTTATCCGGGGTTTGTCAAACCAGGACTAATTTTTTGAAGCTCGAATTTGATCCTCCTCCAGTTCTCTTGTCACTGTGATCTTTCTCCATAGTGTTGGCTTAAAGGCTTATCACTCTAGTTTTGATGATAATTAACTCATATAGTTATAGTATTAATTATCTTGTGTTTATATAGTTTCAGATTTTCTATCAAGATCTTAGTAGGTGCTTAGTTTCAACAAAAGAGTTTTGGAGCTAACACATGTAAATTTAAGAGCTCGCGCGTCAAGATCGCATCTGGCACTAGGATGGAGTCAAGCTATTTGGATCGTGTTTGGATCGAATCGGCTTGGAGAAGGAGTTCTACAAGAAGAATTCAGTTTGTGTTTAATTTAGTTATGTTTAGATCTTGTGTAAAAATAGACTAGTGTAATATGCTCAAGTTCACACACACACACAAATTCAATACGTTTGCTTTTCGGTTTAACCGGTTTTGGATTTGATGTCAGAAATATGGATATATCATTTACATGTGTATTGGATTCTATTCATACACAATATGCTTCAAATGTGTTTTAATGTCTTATTTTTGTATTTATACAAGTTTGAGAAAATTCGGATTTTCATTTGAAGATTTGGTTTTTGGAAAATACTGATTTTCTGTTTAAGCTTAATTTTTATATCACAAAAATAGTTCAGATAGTCTGTAATATGTGTTTATTTTTGGTCACACATATTTGTTCTTCAAATATTTATAAGAATGTATTTTTGTGAAATTTATGAGAATTTTTGAAATTTTATATGAGTTAAAAAGACTAAGTTTCATAACCCTTATTTCCAGCCAGAGACTGTTGGCGATCGACCGGACGGCGACCAGAGAGGTCGGTCAACCGGAGTGGTCGACCAATGTGCACGAGGACGTGACAAGGCCAGCCTAGAAGACCGATCCACCGGCGGTCGACCGACTGTAACTACCCAACTCTCGGGTAGTGCCGGGCGACTGGGCGATCGACCGACAGGCTTGACTCGGTCGACCGGACGGTCAACCGGAGTTACAACGGTCAGAAATATGACCGTTGGACGGTCAACCGGAAGGTCAATATTGACCTTTCATGACTGCCAACGGCTATATTTTTGAGAGGATGTAAATAGGGCTTCTCTTGGACTGTCTTCAACAGGATTTTGAGAAAGCTACTTTCCAATCTTTCTCAATGTAGAAAAATAAGTTTTAAAAGAGTTTTTGAGTCAAAAAGTTTTATCTTTTATTTGTTTTAAAGTATTAGAAAAATCAAATAAAAGAGAGTTTTTGGGGAATTAGTTTTGATCTTTATTTCAATAACTATTTGATGTTTTTTTCAAGTGTTTTTCTTTGTTATTTTTCTTTCCAGACACTTTATTTTCTCACACTTGAGTATCATATCTATCCTATCTATAGGATCTTGTTTTTGTGAGAAAATTGTTTGTGGTCTATTGTGATCACCAAGTTTGTAATCTCTTATTTGTTTTGACTTTGTGCCTATCCCTTTTTTATAGATGTGATGGTTCCCTTTGTGGGAGGTCTTATGTGGGCGTATTGGAAATCCTTATATGTGAAGGCGGGGACGTAGAGCAGTGGCTCAAACCTCAAAACATATATTGGTGCTTGGGTTTGATCCACTATCTCTAAACTCTCTCTCTCTTATATCTTGAATTACTTTATATTGTTCATATCTCATACATGTTTGGTATTATTTGTGTGTTCATACTTGTGTTGAATCAAGAGAGCTTCATATAGCACCTCAACTCTTAATCTAGAGGAATCTCGAGAATATAGTTTAGAGCTCTTCACGGGAAATTCGGCTACACTCTTTGCTTACACATAGGAGTGTTCAAATTTGATGGCTTGACAGAAAACATGCACGTACTTAAAAAAAAAAAATACTTGGTCTGAATTTGCCAACCCGGATGAATAAACTCAAATTGATATTCATTCTTGATCTAGTTATTTAAAGCTAAAATAAAGAGTATATCTTAATCTGAATTTGCCAATCCCGAATAAGAAAATGACAGCCGTCCGCCTCCAGAGCCGCCAGCTGGCCGGCAAAATAACCCGCGCCTACGTGGCGGACGTTGAGCTGGATCATTAAAAGTCGGTTTTGAAAATAAATTTAAGAGAACTCTATTTTTAAAATAAATTTAAAAAAATTATTCAAAAATTGCCCCTGCAAAAATTGCTATGATTGCAAAATGAAACGGGCGTGACCACGCTGAGATTTTTATTTTTATTTTTATTTTTTTTTGTCCAGTTAAATCTTTGCGAGAGGGGCAAGATTTCCGCAGCGGCGTGCGGGATGAATTAAGACATTTTCTACATGCTTGGTTGACAGTCAGCTCTTACCAAGAACTAATTAATTATGTAAAGTGACCGGCTACAGCAAGTTGCGGAGATTATCGGTGTATTTTTTGTTTAATTTTTATTTATACGCGTAAATGACTTACGTAGAGGATCTTGGTTGTATTGGAAAAAAAAAAGTCGGAATAAATGGTCAGATACGATATGTATGATACTGTATTTTTCATATATTGGTATATGGTATGTAAAGTATGTGGCTCGTAGGATTTCACCAACGTTTATCCATTGAAGAGAAAATCATGATATGACCCTTTTTTTCCCTTTTCCCGCTAAAGTGAATTATAGTAATAGTCATAACTAAAAATGCAATTTTTTAAAAAATCAGAAAAAAAAATAAAAGAATATGTAATTTTATGTAGATTGAAAAATAGTACATGATGTCGTTTAGAGAGATAGACTTGTGTCGTTCCGGAAGGCAAGCCTGAATCCTTTTCACTCAAATACAACCCTTCGATATTCGAATATAAGATATTATTTTGAGTGTTTATGAACTAAAAATCAAATATTTTGAATACATTTTTTCCATCTATCAACGACGAGATATATGCCTTTAGACATACAAATTCTCGATCCGGCCATTTGAACATGATTTAAACATTTAAAAACCCTTATAAACCAATTTTTGTTATGTTTCAAATGTTCTGTACCGTTAAACTAATCAACTCACTATTTAAACCGTCTGTTTTACTCCAACTTAATGCACGGGCAAAAAGCAAAAAATTTACAAAAAACACCTACTTTCACGTGGTCAGATTATTTTACTAATAACACCTAAACATTTTTAATTAGCATAAAGCTCAAATGCATGCCAACCCCAGTGATAAAGATAGATGTGATTAATTAATTATTAATTAATTAAATAAGACGGAAGCAGTTAACGGTCGTCTGCTGATTAAATTTATTATAAACAAATCGATCTAGCGCGGCCGTTGGTGCTTTCTGAGCTCGAAAGCAATGACAGTAAACGACACACAAACGGAAATCGGCAGAAGTGTCTGAAGTTCTCAAGGTTAGTTGGAATATTTGTGCTGAAGATAAAAAAAAATAATATTAAAAGTATAATTGTTTTAGAATTAAAATATTAATTGAACAAGCATAAAAAGAAAAAGAAACAACCCATCATATCAGTTTTCGCACACATTCAACGTCACTATTTTTCATGGTAATTTTTGTGGGGATAAACCCAATGGTTCTCTATTCCCAGATTTTCTGATATACGTTGATTTTTCGAATATTTTAGATAGTTCATCACTATACGAGAGAATATATGATTGTTATAATATCTGTATTTGTCAAAATATGGAAACGAGTCGAATATCAAAGTTAAGCCTCACAAAATGATACGCACTCTTCAATGTTTTGTAGATAACTGTGGGTTATTTAAATTTTGATGTGCTACATATAATAGGTCAAAGAAACAAAAATGGAATTATTTGATAGGACCAAATTAATGAAATAGATTTATTATTGAATAGTATCATAATTTAATGTGTATTTTAGTGTTAAGCCAGCTCCCCAGTAATAAGTTTAAGGGACTTGTAAAATTAATTATATCAATTTTACATGCTCTATGTACACGTAAGGTTCTATGAATTAGTCTTATTATTAAATTTCCATATTGGAGAAAATTTAATTTGTTTCAGTGCCCATTAAAAACTTTGGAAGGCAAGTCCATAACCTATGGTCATCCATCCTCTCATGTTCTCATTTGAAAGATGGTTAACCACTCACTATTTTTGCAATTTGTTGTGATTCTTCTCGAGTATAAGATCATATTGAATAAAAAACACTAAGATATGGTGTTAAAATAATTATATCAGAGATAAATCAAAATTATTTTAAAAGTAATGAGCTGTTTTGATTTAGAAAGATGACAACTGCCTTCTAGATAAGAAAATAAAAAAAATTGAATTCTCCCCCTAAATGTCTTCACCAATGCTTATTCACATTATTCTCCTTTAAAGTAATGGATTGCAAACAAGAGACGTGATATCTTGCGAAAATTGTACATTGTTGCAATATATGATTAAACAGATGGAATATCTTAGTATATCTTTAACCAGAGAACGGTGAGTATTATATTTCTTGTCATAATATCAAATAATATCAAAGATGACAAAAATAATTTTTAACAAATAAGGAGCAAATGGAACTTTTTTAGAATTTCAGATAAAATATTCAAATTTCAACCTCTTTTTAAGCAAATCACATTTCCAATCTGTAGCGAAACATTCAGTTTACATATTGCATCAAAGTTAGGTTGGTAAAATGATATCGACATATCATATGTTGCACATTCGAGAACTATCATTTAACTACTAAGTAGCTCGTGTCACAACTTTAAAGATGTAACAATTCTTGGTAGGGTGCCCCAGCATCCTGTGATATAAGCAGTCGCTGGATCATCAGTCTTCCCTACCTCTTCAGGACATCTGATCTTCGACAATTTGAGTCTGTTACTCTTTTGGAGTTACATGAACAAAGAGACCACGTACTCATCCTTAAAGGAGTACAGTTTATGGGCACGTGCTTGGTCGGGAGCCATTCCTCCTCTGACGGACTAACTAGGTCTTTGAAGGTGACTTGACTTCTATTGCCAGAGTATCTCTTTTTCTCGGTTAAGAAGAAGACTCTGGAGCGTGTCACATTGGCTTGTCGAGTCTTGATTTGCTGTCTTTTTCTTCAGCCTTGACCCTGGCGACAATCTCTTCCGCCTGTTCGCCTTACAGCACCAACTGTTTACAAATGCGACATTCCACTACTCTCATTTGAGCGAGTAGAAAAGTTTGCAGATTATGACGGCACGTCTTAACCAGTGTAGATTGGGTCATGCCGCTGGGACAACGGAGTGCCATTCTCCGAAATCTCTCGACGAATGTTTTGATGGACTCTCCTTTCTTTTGCTTGGCTGCAAGGAGAGTCGACACTGAAATTTCTGTATCGTCTATAAGAAACGAGGTAAAAATAACTTCTCAAGGTCGGCCCATATCTAAATCGAGCCGGCAGGAAATTTCATGAACCATTCAAAGGCGACCTCTTTAAAAGTGCCAATGAATAAACGAGCCATGATGGTATCGTTCTATACTACATTCCCAATTTGGGATTTGAAGTAGTATATGTGTTGGTTCGGTGACTTTTTACCGTCAAAAGTATGAAGGGTAGGTGCCTTGAACTTGGGAGGGTAGGGTGTCCCACTCTGCTGGGTAGGGTCGAACTATCCCCACATCTTGGATACTGTCTCAGTTTGCGAGGACCTCGAGGCGTTGCTCCAATTTGCTCATCCTCTTGGAATGACTGCTCCCCTTCTCTGAGTTATCCTCTCTTCATATAAAGATTTGGGTGGCTCAGGGTTGGAATGCTCTTCACTTTCAGTATTTGCAGAAGATGAGCTCTCCTCTTCCTTCTGTTTCCTTTAGACTTCTTAGAAGGAGTTTTACCTTTCGGTTTCTTTTTGTCCTTAAGCAGTTGTGAGAGCATCTTCTTAAGGTGTCGATAGATTCTTACTGAGTTCGAATCATATTGAATTGTTCCCTTTGGACTCGGGCCTACTCTTCGAATTGCTTGGCCACCTCCTTGGGAGTTCCCGCCATATAAGCAAAGGCGGTTGTCTCCGAACTGAAATTCGAAGACCAGGATTCGATGATGGTGGAGTGCTCATCATTCACCTCAATCCCCCTGCCAACAGACTGTAGTCGACTGGGGCGATTGTTCCCGTGCGGGTCCGAGTGTGTCGGTAGACCCCTTCAGGTTCGACAAGAATATCTTTCAAACCTGGAGACCGATCAGCATTCGACTCCTCAGAACTAATAGCCAGTTTCTTTCCTTTGGACTTGCTTGGTGTGGAACTCGGTCCCTCCATATTTGCAGTCACTTCTAGGTACTCGACTCGGAGAATGATTTCTTCTTTCGGCATCGTCGTCTCTTGGCTGAGTTTGAAGCCGCTGACAACCGGCTAAAAACTGAAGGTTTATTTATCTGAAAGTCGCAATGGCAATCAGAGAGTACTGCTGAGATGAGTTGTTCGCAATGACATGGGCAATTCGATAGACGCTCCTCTTCCTTGTCAAGTAGTCCCTCAGGTCCGTTGAGGGAACGTCTGAGGAACTAGCCTCTAACCCCTGGGGGATTTCACGTTGTATTGAAATGCGGTCATCGCGTTTAGAGTTAAAAATGCAGGAGTCACGCTTTGAAGTAGGCAGAACGCAAATCTCACGTTTTGAAGTAGGAACGCGAGCTTCCGGCGTTGGCTGAGTTTGCCTTAGAACGCGAGTCTCGCGTTTAGGACCAGAATCGTGGGAGTCACGTTCTGAAATTGACAAAATGCGGGTCTCGCATTTTGGGGTAGGCAGGACGTGGGTCTCGCGTTGAATGCAGATCTCGCGTTGCCTGAGAGGGACGCGGATGTGAACCTCGCGTTTTGAATCTATAAAACAGATGACTTCTGTAGAATCTTCGATTTGCTGTCGACGTGCGCGACGCCTTCGTCGACGTTCAGCGTTCCAGTTGAGTCACAGGGGTTGTTGGGTACCCCCGGCAACCTAAAATTGTAGAGTTTGTAGAGGAGAAGGACGGCGAAATTGCTCTTCACCATCACTTTGATCGTGCGCCGATGCACTGACCCTACGAGTCTCTTGAGAGATGTTGATGTGGGCTGCATGGGCTGCACGAGAGGTTTTCAGAACCTTTTCAAAAGTGGCACCGCTTGCGCTGTGAGCAGTGGTGCGGGCCACTTTAGGAGTAATCTCCGAAAAGATTTGAAAGCGAGTCTCTGAAGAAACTTTACGGTATTGCCGCGTTGTCTTGGGACTGGCGGAGCCTGAGGAAAGGACTTCCTCAAATATTCCTTGATCGAATTCAACAACAAGGGATTCCACCGTCTTGCCAAGAAGCTGGACATCAGCATGCGTCACGGCGTTCTCATCGGTAAAGAAAGCAGTCCCTAGCGGAGTCGCTATCTTTTGTTTGGTCGGAAAGGTCAGCTCGATGTAAAGTTCTTTGAGTGGCTGAAAAGTTACAGCGGAACGAATCCGACTATAAAAGAGGGAAGAAGATATGATTCTCCCTTTGTTTAAAGCTGGGTTCTTTGTGGGCGATGGAGAGTGATTTTTGTTCTCCGTTGACCGGCTGAATGCCAAGCTTCTCTTCAAGGCACTCTCAAAAATCAATCAGGAGAGAGCTCTATTTTAGACACAATAAGTGTTTAGAGTCCACTGATTACTTTGTAAGTACACCTAGGGGTGAATAGGTGTATGGATAATCTAATGACAAATAATGCGGAATTAAAAACTAATTGTAACACACTTAGTGTAACCAAAGAGTGTAGCCGAATTCTCCGTGAAGGACTCTGGACTATCTCCTCTCAATTCCTCTAAATAAGAGTTGAGGTGCTATGTAAAGCTTGCTTGATTCAACACAAGTGAGGCACACAAACAATACCAAGCATATATAATATGAGCAATATGAATCAATGGAAGATATAAGAGAGAGAAAGAGTTGAAGGTTTCACCTAGAGGGGGGGTGAATAGGTGATGGCTAATCTAAATGTCACTTAATGATGAATTATGCAAATAATGTGGAAGCTAAAAATAATTATGACCTAATAAATCTTTTACACTAAACACTATGTATAACACAAGAGTGTTGCCGAATTCCCCGTGAAGGGCTCTGGACAAACTCCTCTAGATTCCCCTTGAATGGGTTGAGGTGCCGCGTTGGCTCTCTTGGTTAAGTACAAGTGTTAGCAAACAACCCAAGCAAGTATAAATCAATGAGCACACAATATATCAAGCATGTAAATATAAACACTATAAATGAATGCAAGATATAAAAGAGACAAAGAGAGAGAGAGAGAGTAAGCAATCGCAAACACAAGGGTATGTTTTGAGGTTCGAGCACACTTGCTCTACATCCCCGCCTTCGACACACGAAGGATTTCACTATGCAAGATCCCAATGGATCTCTCCTCGGTGCCGCAACACCTACAAGCCCTCGGACTCCCTAGTCCCGTACACACCGCAAGCTCACTAGCTCGCCGAGGCCGCACCTCAATCAACAAGAGTTCGCACCCGAACGCTAAACACCAAGTCCTCACTAGGACCCAAACAATCACGAGCACACTTGCCCGTCTCCTCAAAGAACAAAGTAGAAATTTGGTGATCACAACTCTTGATCACCTAAAATCCTCTCACAATAACACTCCCTATAGGGTAGATAGATCAATGGATGCTCAAGTGTTGGTGTGAGAAAACAAGGATGTGAAAGGTGGAGGAAAACTCAAAGACTTTCTTTTAAACACTCTTGATAAAACTTCCCTTTAGATAGGAAATATTTGCTCTCTATTTTGTGGAGAAAACCCTTTTAAAAGACTGGAAAAAACTGGCTCAAAGCTCTCCTAAAATCTTCTACCAAAACAATGACAAAACTCCCAATTTATAGGCTGCCAGAAAACTAGCCGTTGGGGTCTGTCAGAGCGCCGGTCGACCGGCGCGGTCGACCGCCAACGGTCAGAAAACCGTTGGAGCCACGGTCGACCGCCAGGGTCGACCGACCCACTGGAGCTGAGAGTCCAACTCTCTGTCGGTCGACCCGTGCGGTCGGCCGTCCTCAAGTACACAAAGGCGTGCACGTTTGTGCACGTCGGTCGACCGGTCCGGTCGGCCGACTCCTGTATTAGTCGACTATTAAAGGTCATTAGTCGACTTATACGAAGCCTGAAACAATTTTCTGGGATTTAAAACTTGGTCTTTTTGGCTCAAATAAAATCCCATAAAATACATAAAAATCTGCAAAAATAGTTTTACCAATATACTTTGATAAACAAACATGCTTGCACAAAATCAAGGCATGTTATAAAAGATTGTACTATTTTTGTAACTTGGAAATATTGGGCTCATGATAAAAACTGTATTTTCCAAAACATGTTTTCTAAACTTTGTTTTTCCAAAACATCTTTAAATAAAAACTAGATATTTTGAACTCAATAAAGCATAGTGTGTATGGATATGATCCACTACACAAATAAGATGAAATATCTAAGTTTTTGTCATAAAGCTCTAAACTTGGTTTTGGTTAAAAGATAAGTATATGAGAAACACCAAAAACCAAACTTGTATTTTTCCAAAATGAAAAATCTTTTCTAAACCAAAAAAAATCTTTTGTAAAAATAATTCTATCAAGAGAGTGTGTGTGTGTGGTATACTTAGCAATCCACCAACTATCTATCCTTTACATTTTTAACTAAAACAAAAACAAAATCTTATACCTAGACACAAGTCTTCATCTTCTTGAAGTCTTCCCTTGAAGTCTTCTCATCTTCTTGACTTGGTCCAAGCTTGATCCAAAAGTTCCTTGGATCACACCGTGCTAGCTCCAAATCTTGACATTTTATCCTTTATTGAGCTATGCACCTACTAAGATCTTGATAATGAATCAGTCACTATTTAAACATAAGATCATTAGTAAACATAACTTCATGAGTTGATCATCATCAAAAATAGGGTGATAGGCCTTTGGGCCAACAATCTCCCCCATTTTGATGATGATAAAACTCATGGAGTTATATATGCATGGATTAAAGTAAAGCTTCAAAGAAGCTCCCCCTTAACTCATGCATAGACATAAATAATAATATATGACAATGAAGCTCATAAACATGTATGCAAGTATGGAGATGAAACATGCAACAAGCATAAATCAAAAATCTTTTTCTCCTATTTGCAATACAAAACTTATATGCATAAATAATAAGGAAGACAAATACTTCTCCCCCTTAAGCAATGAAAACATGCATATAAACTCAAATACTTCTCCCCCTTTTTGTCACTCATCAACAAAGGGTTCAAAGTAAAATCAAATCAAACAAATTTTTCTCCCCTTTTTGTCATAAACAAAGAGATCAAAAAGGGGTCAAATCAAACATATCAAAAAAAAAATTTTAATTTTTCTTAAACAAAATTTTGAATTTTTCTTAATCAAATTTTGAAGGTATCAGAGCTCTTGTAAAACAAACAAATTTTTAAGATACCAAATTTAAAATAATCATTATTGTAAAACATATTGATACCAATTGAAATTTAACAAATATGAAGTTGAAGCATTTTGATATCAATAGAAAACATAATGATCAAAAAATTTTATTTTTCATCATAAACTTTGTGCTTTTAAAAATGTGAGCCAATTGAAAGTTAAGCACATGAAAATCATATATATATATATATGAAAAATAAGTATACCAAGTGAAATTGATACATACATATATAAGAAACAAAATATGAGTATATACAAAATAAGTTCATATTGATACCAATTGAAACGATTCAAAGATACCAATAGACATAACAATAAGATCAAGTGTATAACTCATAACCTACCACCCTTCATATGCACAAGGTAAAAGATTTTCAATGAAGTATACAAGGCATAATCGCCCATCCATCCTCCCATAGAGGGTAGGGGTTTTCAAAAAATAAATTTGAAAATAGTATAGTATTGAAAATCACTACCAAATGAGGAACAATAACTAGTTAAAATAATTTTTGAAAAACTAGTTAAAGATCCTTCAAAAACATGAAGTCAAAGCATATGTATTTCATGAATCATACCAAATACACAAATATGACACTCAAGATCTATAAAGCTCATAAAAGGTGTTCATGAAACAAGGTCATGACAAAATGAATAAAATGTGAGTGTACAAGAGTCATGTAAATAGCATTTTCATGAAAATAGACATTGAAGCTCAAAAGTGATCATGTATCAAATTTTACAAAAACATGAAAATCATTTTTTAATAAAACAAACAAACTTCTAGGTATATGTATGATTTATCCAATCCTAACAATATACATACATATCCCAAACATAAAAGAGTCTATCAAATGTATTTGCATGAAGGCAAGAGACTCACGGGTATACATGTATATTTATTAGATTTGAATACAAAATACATATACATGACGTAAAAACATGAAAATTGGCAAAACATGTATAAATGAAAGAATCATCAAAACTAGCCTATACATGTGCATAAAGTGGGTACAAATGAGCATGAAGTGCGAACATATATAAATCAAATGTAACTCACTATTTGTACATGTATACATGCAAGTTTTGATAAAATCTACATTTAAACTAGTTCATACCACAAGAAGCACAAAAACACATGAAACTAAAACATGAACATGCTATATGATTTCACAAATGAATAAGCATGTACAAAAATAAAATGGGAGTTTAGAGATTGTTACCAACTCCAAAGCTCCAAACATGATGGTTGTCCCACCAAAGCTCCTTGATAGCGGTGCTCCAAATATGTGTCCATCTAGTCCACGTGCAACCACCACCAAGGCACCAAATCTCTCACGTCTTGAGAGATCCCTCACTTACATCAAAAACATGGGGTGGGGGTTTTGGTACCCATTTTCTTTTGGGTCCTTTAGGGTTAGTCTTGTAAGGAACCCAAACATTTTTATTATTAGCAAAATTTGAATAATGCAACTTGTCAAAACAAAACTTTGCTAAATGGCCTTTGCGGCCACAATGTGTACATTTGTACACCTTAGAACGCTTATGAGTATGATTGTGATCGTGGCGTGCAATATAAGCAAATGCATGATGAGAGTAATGTGCATGAACATGAGGAGTTTGTTTCTTTGCAAACAAGGACTCCAACCTAGTATGGTTAAATGCACACGAGTTCAAAGTTGAACTCAAACAATCTATTTTATTTTTCAAAAGAGTAATCTCACTATCATCAATGGTGGCATGTAAAGACATGTGAGATATAGAGTCATTTTCTTCTTTTTAAAAACTTTTTCTTTTTCTTTTTCTTTTTCAAAAATTTTTCTTTTAAAGAATTATTTTCTTGAAAAATAACTTCTCTTTGTTTTTCCACCAAATCAACTTTCATTTTCAAAATAGTGTTTCCTTCACATAAATCATTCAATTTTGCAAGCAAGGAAACATTCTCATTTTTCAAATCTTTATTTTCTTTTTCTAAGCATGCAATCTTAGATTTGAAAGAATCATTTTCTTTAAGCATGCAATCAAAATCCTTTTTCAAATTTTTGTTATCTTTTTCTAAACATGCAATGCTAGATTTAAATGAATCTTATTCTATATGCATGCAAGCAATGTTCTTTTTCAAATTTTTATTTTCTTTCTTAAGCATGTGATATTTTTCAAGAATTGTTTGACAAAATGAAGTGAGCTCATCATATGACATGTCCTCATCATCGGATTCGGAGTTTACCTCAAGGGGGTTATCCCCTTGGACCATGTAGCACACGTTGGAGGTGTCGCTTCCAACGTCCGAATTGCTCCCCGCATAGTATTGATCTTTTTCACCGAGGGAGATGAGGGTATTCCAAACTACAAAAGCCGAATCAAAGTTAGAAACTCTAGATAAATAAACATCATCTAGGGTAGACTTTAACGCATTAAGGGCTTTTGCATTAGCCTCAATATTCTTACCATCTAAACAATATGCATTATTAGTAGTGGCAAGATAAACATGAAAACCTAAGGCTTTGAGGTACAAGGACATCTTCACCTTCCATATATGGATGTTAACAATGTCAAACATGGGTGGTGACATGAAGTCCATGGTGTGTGTACAAAAATATTGTGATTAGCCTAAAAATAAGGATCTTTTACTCTAGGTTGTTAGACCAAATCAGAGTACCAAGCTCTGATACCAATTGAAGGTTCCACCTAGAGGGGGGGTGAATAGGTGATGGCTAATCTAAAGGTCACTTAATGATGAATTATGCAAATAATGCGGAAGCTAAAAACAATTATGACCTAATTAAATCTTTTACACTAAACACTATATATAACACAAGAGTGTTGCCGAATTTCCCGTGAAGGGCTCTGGACAAACTCCTCTAGATTCCCCTTGAATGGGTTGAGGTGTCGCGTTGGCTCTCTTGGTTAAGTACAAGTGTTAGCAAACAACCAAGCAAGTATAAATCAATGAGCACACAATATATCAAGCATGTAAATATAAACACTATAAATGAATGCAAGATATAAAAGAGACAAAGAGAGAGAGAGAGAGTAAGCAATCGCAAACACAAGGGTATGTTTCGAGGTTCGAGCACACTTGCTCTACATCCCCGCCTTCGACACACGAAGGATTTCCACTATGCAAGATCCAACGGATCTCTCCTCGGTGCCGCAACACCTACAAGCCCTCGGACTCCCTAGCCCCGTACACACCGCAAGCTCACTAGCTCGCCGAGGCCGGCGCCTCAATCAACAAGAGTTCGCACCCGAACCCTAAACACCAAGTCCTCACTAGGACCCAAACAATCACGAGCACACTTGCCTGTCTCCTCAAGAGAAAAAAGTAGAACTTTGGTGATCACAACTCTTAATCACCTAAAATCCTCTCACAATAACACTCCCTATAGGGTAGGTAGATCAATGGATGCTCAAGTGTTGGTGTGAGAAAACAAGGATGTGAAAGGTGGAGGAAAACTCAAAGACTTTCTTTTAAACACTCTGATAAAACTTCCCTTTAGATAGGAAATACTTGCTCTCTATTTTGTGGAGAAAACCCTTTTAAAAGACTGGGAAAAACTGGCTCAAAGCTCTCCTAAAATCTTCTACCAAAACAATGACAAAACCCCCAATTTATAGGCTGCCAGAAAACTAGCCGTTGGGTTCTGTCAGAGCGGCCGGTCGACCGGCGCGGTCGACCGCCAACGGTCAGAAATCTGACCGTTGGAGCCACGGTCGACCGCCAGGGTCGACCGACCCACTGGAGCTGAGAGTCCAACTCTCTGTCGGTCGACCCGTGCGGTCGGCCGAACTTTCCAGAGAGCTCTGCTCTCAGAGCGGTCGACCGGCACGGTCGGCCGTCCTCCAGTCACAAAGGCGTGCACGTTTGTGCACGTCGGTCGACCAGTCCGGTCGGCCGACTCCTGTATTAGTCGACTATTAAAGGTCACTAGTCGACTTATACGAAGCCTGAAACAATTTTCTGGGATTTAAAACTTGGTCTTTTTGGCTCAAATAAAATCCCATAAAATACATAAAAATCTACAAAAATAGTTTTACCAATATACTTTGATAAACAAACATGCTTGCACAAAATCAAGGCATGTTATAAAAGATTGGACTATTTTTGTAACTTGGAAATATTGGGCTCATGATAAAAACTGTATTTTCCAAAACATGTTTTCTAAACTTTGTTTTTCCAAAAAATCTTTAAATAAAAACTAGATATTTTGAACTCAATAAAGCATAGTGTGTATGGATATGATCCACTACACAAATAAGATGAAATATCTAAGTTTTTGTCATAAAGCTCTAAACTTGGTTTTGGTTAAAAGATAAGTATATGAGAAACACCAAAAACCAAACTTGTATTTTTCCAAAATGAAAAATCTTTTCTAAACCAAAAAAAATCTTTTGTAAAAACAATTCTATCAAGAGTGTGTGTGTGGTATATACTTGAGCAATCCACCAACTATCTATCCTTTACATTTTTAACTAAAACAAAAACAAAATCTTATACCTAGACACAAGTCTTCATCTTCTTGAAGTCTTCTCATCTTCTTGACTTGGTCCAAGCTTGATCCAAAAGCTCCTTGGATCACACCGTGCTATCTCTAAATCTTGACATTTTATCCTTTGTTGAGTTATGCACCTACTAAGATCTTGATAATGAATCTGTCACTATTTAAACACAAGATCATTAGTAAACATAACTTCATGAGTTGATCATCATCAAAACTAGGGTGATAGGCCTTTGGGCTAACAAGAGTCAACGCAAACACAAAGATATGTTTCGAGATTCGAGCCACTGCTCTACATCCCTGCCTTCACACAGAAGGATTTCCATTATAACGTCCACACAGGACTTCCCACACAGGGAACCTCCACTGAGGATTTGGGTAATACAACTTTGGAGTACACAACTCCTCTCTCAAACAATAACCTCTACACAAGAGGCAAGGCACAATAACAATCACCTCTCACTAGAGGGATAAGGCACTTAGTCAAACAACAATCACCTCTCACTAGAGGGATAGGCACAAAGCCAAACAACAACTTTAATCACCTCTACACTTAGAGGGATACCAACACAACCTCCACAATCACCTCTACACAAGAGGGATAACAACAAACCCAAATAAAAGAAGGTTTACAACTCTTGGTGGTCTCACTAAACCACAAACCAATTTTCTCACAAAAAACAAGATCCTAATATATAGATAGATAGATAGCTTAAGTGTGAGAAATAAAGTGTTTGGAACAAAGAAAAACACTTGGAAAAATCTTCAAACAGATATTGAAATCAAGATCAAAAACCATTCCAAAGACTCTCTTTTCTTTGAATTTTCCAACACTTTAAAAACAAATAAAAACAAATCTTTTAATCACAAAAACTCTTACTAAAAAATACTTGAAAGATAGAGATTTTCTCTTCTAAAAACTTGGTGAAAACAGCCAAGGAGAGGGCTATTTATAACCCTCCAAAAATCTGCCCATTGGCAGTGTGGAAAGGGCAAAATTGCCCTTTCGGTCGACCGCCCAGTCGACCGACCAACGGTCATTTTTATGACCGTTGTGCCACCGGTCGACCGCCCGGTCGACCGAGGCCTAGAAACAGAGAGCAGAAGCTCTCTGCCGGTCGACCGCCCCGATCGACCGGGGCCAGATCCAGAGAGCAGAGCTCTCTGGCGGTCGACCGGGTCGGTCGACCAGCCTTCCAGCCTATACGGCCTGTGCACGTTTGTGCACATCGGTCGACCGGACAGGTCGACCGACTTCTACCGCGGTCAACCGTCCGGTCGACCGACAGAAGGCCAGGTCTAACTTTTTAGGGATTAAAAACTTGTCTTTTGACCTTCTAAAAAATCCCATAAAATACACATAAATTTCACAAAAATAAGTTCTTTTAAGATCTTTGAATACCAATATGTGTGACTAAAATTCAACACATATTACAAACTTTTTGAACTATTTTGTGATATTGAAATTTGGCTTAAACACAAAATCGGTATTTTTCAAAAACCAAACTTTGAAATGGAAATTCGATTTTTACAAAACTTATGTAAATACAAAACATGATATTGAAACAATTTAGAAGCATATTGTATATGGATAGAATTCAATATACATGTAAGATATATATATCTATGTTTTTTTAACATGAAATCCAATATCGGTTAAACCGAAAACTAAAACCAATAAACTTTAAAACTCGTGTGTGTATGTGAACTTGAGCATATCAATACTATATTCCTTCACACAAGATCTAAACATACTAAACTAATACAAACTGAAGTCTTCTTGTCTCCAAGCCGAATCAATCCAAACGTGATTCAACGAGCTTGACTCAACCGAGTGCTAGATGCGATCTTGACGCGCGAGCTCTTGAATCACCATGTGTTAGCTCCAAAACTCCTTTGTTGAAGCTAAACACCTACTAATATCTAGATCAAATATCTGAAACTAAATATCACAAGATTATTCGTAAAGTATAACTACATGAGTTAATCATCATCAAAACTAGAGTGAAGGGCCTCTGGGCCAACATACTTCTTTTCTCTCTCCCCCCCAAAAAAGAAGCAAGAGGAAACAAGAAGCATTTAGCTTGAGAATTCTCAACTCTTAATTCTCCAAAGTTTTCTCTCTTCTTCGCTGGCCTCCTTCTTTTATAGCTCCTCAGGCATTTGTAGGGAGTCATAGGGGTATTATTGTCCCTAAAATCCCTCCATTATGGGGATTAACTCACCATTACGTGGAGAGCTAATTGACCCAGTAATGGGTATCAGTTATAACTGAACGCGGGTCACGCGCTAGGCGCGGACCTCGCGTTGCTTGTTACAGACGCAAACACGGAGTTGCTCAGATCCTCGTTTGGAGAGTGGCGCAGAGTTGCTCAGACCCACGCGAGACGCGTGGCGCGGAGTTGCTCAGACCGCGTGGATGCGTGGCTGCTCAGACCCGCGTGAGACGCAGAGTTACTCAGACCCGCGTGAGATGCGGAGTTACTTAGACCCCCATCTGAAGTCTCTGTTTTTCCTTTGGACGTGAGGACCGCGTTTTAGTTGAACACGACCTTCGCGTTTAAGTGAGGCTCGCGTCCATTGGCTTGTCCTTAGTGATTTTTTTAGACAACCTACAAGAACACCTCCAATTCTTACACCAGAAGCATCATAAGCTGCTTCAAAAATCTTAAAAAGATCAGAGTGTCCTAATACATGAGCGTCAATTATTTTCTGCTTAATGTCTAAGTAGGTTTTATATGCAATAAGGGTCCACTTTAAAAATTTCTAACTTCAAACACTTAGTGATCAGGGTGGCAATGGCACTGAATCCCTTAATAAAACTCATATAGAAGGATATTAAATCATGAAAATTATGAGCTTCAGTCAATGTCTTAGGCTCTGGTCACTCTCTTATGACTTTAACCTTATCCTAATTAGCAAAAATTCTTTAGACTTGTGATCCTGAAACTAAGTCAATAGCATACTGGATGTCTCTAAGAAGTGACAACACATTAGGTAACTCATCAGGCATAATATCCCTAAACTCATCTAACACACTAGAGATATTAGGGGAATAAGTGGACAAAGGCCCAGAAGGCACGGTGAAACTATCTGCAACCACAAAGGCAAAGGCAAACTCAGACTTAACATTTTCTTTCTCAAATATTTGTGGGTCAATTTTAGAGTCGTTGGGTTGGAGTATTACTAGCATATGACTTAGCTATAGGGCGGGTGCGAGTGACTAGTTTTGCAGATCTCAAAAGAACGGTCTTCTTATCATGCGTGAATTTATATGTATTATTACGACCATAATATTTCACAACATTATCATACAACCAAGCATGATCTAGCAAAAGATGAGCGACATTCGTAGGTAATACCTCATAGTACATGTCCTCATAATACAGTCTTATCTTAAGAGTGACTAGACACTATTTTTTAACATGTAAGAAAGTCTTATCTACACAAGCTACCTTAAATGAACGAGGATGTGTCTCTGTCTTTGTAACACCCCGTTCCTGGGATACGTACCCAGATACGTGTCTTGATTTTTTTTGACCGTATTATTTCAATTTTCTTCCAGTATTTACTTTTAAGTTGTAATTACTTATGTTATTGTGTATCGGATCTGGATTCTCAGACCTAGAGTAAGCCCTGATCCGGACCGGAAACCCGATACCAGCCTGCTGCCCGATTTGACCTTTCTAATAGTCCAATTTGACCTATTTCAGTTTCAAACACTGTTTTCTAATATTTTATATTTTTCATGATTTTCTGAAAATTTTCAGAATTATTTACAAAATCTCCAAAACCGGTGTTGGTCGGCATCGCTGACTAATTCCCAGATTTTTAATTTTCAAACGGGATTGAATTTTCAAAAATGTCTTTAATATTACTTCTTAGAATTTTATTTTCTATCTAAATATATTTTTTTAAATTTTTCAAATTTATCAAAATTTGACCGATTCCGGTGTCGGCCGGTATCGCTGGAAGATTCTAAGATTTTTAATTTTAAAATACATTAAATTTATTGAATCCGATTTCACCGAACATCTTAAAATAATATTTTTTATTTTTGAGAATTTTTCGGAATGTTTCTGAAACAGTCGAATTTTCACCTTATTTAAATAATAATATTTTTACCGACATTTTCTTTTCTTACTGTTTCCTTCTCTACGCCCCTACTTTATAATTTCAGATATTATGATAAATTAATTATTAAATAATAAATTTTTTATTATTTTCTTTTCTTTTTTCCTTATTTTTCTTCCTTTTCCTTATTTTCTTCTTTTTTCTTCTTTCTTTTCTTCCCCAACATTCCACCTCCATGCCCTGGCAAACGCAGCCGCAGCCACAGCCGCAGCAAGGAGAGGTAGGGCATGATGGGCTGAGTAGACCATCTCCCCCCCATACCATTCCATCATCACTTTCTTTCTCCTTCTCTATTAAACCCTCCATTTTCTTTTTCCTTTTCATTTCAAAATCCAAAAACAATTCCATCTCCTTCAACAAAATAAACCAAACCCATATCACTCCACCGCCGCCGCCTCCATCACCGCCGCCGCCGCCCCCACCCCCAGGCCGGCCAACCACCTCCCCCCACCCCCTCTCCACTCCACCACCTCCTTCAACCTCCAACAACCCCCCCACTTCCATTTTAACAAAACCCACCACCATCACCTCCCTTCCTCCTTCAAAATTCATCACCACCTCCATCAAATTCACCACTCAACCATCATCACCCCTCATCACCCCCTCCCCCCTCCACCTCCTCCTCCTCCAACTCCCCGCCACCTCCAACAACCACCACCACCACCATATCCACCACCACCACCAACTACCACCCACCACCCTCCACCAACCACAACACCAACCAAACAACTCCACCACCACCTCCCTCCCCTCCCCTAGGCCGCGCGTGCCGCCTCCCCTCCCCCGGCGGCACCGGCGGTGGCCGCCACCCCCTCCCCTCCATTTTTATTTCCTTCTCTCTTTCTTCTTTTTCTTCTTTCCTTCTTTATTCTCTTTCTTTTCTTTTCTCTTTCTTTTCCTAAATAAAACCCACTTTCCTCATTCCCTAAAATACGCTTCACCCATCCCCAAATTACTCCCCTATATTTACAGCCATACCCCTCCCCTTTAAATTCCTAAATCCTTTTCTAAAAACACCCTATTCTCTCTCTCTCCCCCCTTCCTACAATTTTCTCTCTCCTCTCTCTCCCCTCCCTCATTCTCTCTCTAATATTTATATATAGTATATATATATGTATGTATATATTTTAATATATATATTTGGAGTAGTAGCTTGCTCGCTCGTGTTCGCGGATCTTCCAGATTTTTCTCGGTATTTTCGTTTCGGTGTTAGGCGAGTACATTTCTTACTTCATTACCATCGTTTCATGTCTAATAATTATTATCTTCCTTTTAATATATGATATCTCTTTATGCAAGTTAGTATATGTTATATAAATGATTATCATGCTTTATAAATACTTCCGGTCATTATTATACTTTGTCGAACCGGTATTATACCGGGTATGTCTAGATCTGCTCCCGCTTTACTCGGATTCGCATAGCTAATTAAAAGATAAATTTATTATTATTATAAAAATGATTGTGAAGAGTTTAAATGTTTATACCGTTCTCCTGTACCTTGTTACGTGACCGGTTGATACCTGATATTTGTTGTTGTGACTCTCACCGACATATTAGTTACCTGACCCTAACATGTATACACCTGATACTTACTTTTCATGCTTATCACTTGATATCCGACACCGGTACTTGCCATGTTATACTTATTATTTGATATCTGACACCGGTACTTACCATGCTATACTTATCACTCGATATCTGACACCGGTACTTGACCTGCTATACTTATTACTTGATATCTGACACCGGTAACTGCCATGCTTATCGCCAGATACCTGACACCTGATATAATAACACTTGACACTTGACATGCTATCACCCGATACTGGCACACTTGGCCTGATATTGTGGCACCTGTATTATATTGCATATTCATGACTATTACTTTTTCGGAAACTTGGCATGATTATTATACTGTTACCAGATATTTGGTACTCCTGACTCCTATACTCCTGAACTCCTATACTCCTGAACCCCTGAAAAAGGGTGACTCCTGATATTATACTCCTGATATTATACTCATGTTAATTCCCGTAGTTGGATAATCATGATTATACTGTATACACTTGTGGAAATTATCTTTGGGAAATGCATATATGTATAATAAAGTACTCAACTTACATTGAGGTGGAGAAAACTGATGGAAACTGGTATGATGTCATATTTATAATGGTGATATTTCTGAAGTGTCGTATGGGGCGCGTAATGATAAGTTCCCGGAAGCAGTAGCCTGAATCTGAAATGTCGTGTGGGGCGCGTAATGATAAGTCCCCGGAAGCAGTAGCCTGTACTCGTGAGCTAGTCCCGGGCAGAGATGGGACCCACTATAAATATGAGCCATCAGATTTATCAGTTTTCAAATAATAACTCGTCTTATTCATAAGTGGATGTATGTGTACCAGTAGCACATACCTAAGCATATGAATCGAATGAATAACATAAAACAACCAACAGTAATAAGGTTAGGAACGTGTGATATTTGGTCTCTCCTTTGTTCGGGTCCTGGTACTCACATATTAGACCCGGTAAGTTCTACAAAGTGCGAACTCTAGTATGAACTATCGGTGATGTGAGGCGCTGGTAGGGAGGCGATTGAAATATCAAACGGTACTGATTATTATTATTGGATAAATTAAAATGTAACACCTTTATATTCCAGCTATAGTGCTATGCTCTGAGTTGACCCCTACCTTATAACATATGATTTATGTGGCACAATGATTACTACTGACACACTATAGTTCTGTTACTCTTAAGGCAACTCAAGTTGTATAAACTCAGACGATGGCGACATGAGATATGTGGTATATATATGAGGGTTTCCTTATCTGGATTATCCCCTTGACGTATCTGTCCCGTGAATCCATAATCTGAGTTTGTACAACTAGTTTTGTCCATTATTGTATTTATCATATTTAACTTATTTATCGCATGTTTATATGTACCTATGCTCTTCATACTGCCTTCTATGCATGTTTTCAGTTTCAGATTCATCGATATACATGATATACTATCGTTCCTTTAATTTCCCTTATATTACTTGTCATTTTCTGTACCTGCATACCTGAACCATATCACTTGATCATGTACGCGTGTCCCTGTTATGCACGCCATTTGGCTTTATTATATGTACTCGTAGGGTTGCGTCTGACAACCCTGAATTCTCATGTCCAGATCCTAGAGACCGGGCCTTGGTGACCTTGCTGTAGCTGATCAGAGTACGCAGCGGATCCTTCCATGACGATTGGAGTGCAGCAGAAGCTTGAATAATCGTCGCAGCTCTTCCTCCTTGTTCCTCTCCTATTTGGTTCTCGAGACTTCTCTTACTGCTCCTGAGCACCTCTCAGTTTTTGTATATCTCTTCATATGATGTACTTTTATATTTCTGGTGATATAATATTCCTGTAATATTGTATCACTCTCTGTGATAACCATGTACTTGTACTTTTCTGTTGGAATGTATATAGCCATTGTGCTTTTGCACTCTGATTCTTGCATATACTGATTCTTAGCATATATACGTGAGGGTATTTCTGACCTGCGTATATACGTCGCAGTGACGTTTCCGTACCCGCGGGACTGGGGCGTCACAGTCTTAAGGGCAAATCTATCATAGCGGACTTAGAAACCATGTTTATAGAACTACCTCCATCAAAGACTAGCTGTAACACCCTGATCCCTGGTGTACGTATCACCGTATCGGTACGCGATACGACGTACAAAATTGGTATGACCTCCGTAGTAGTCCGATTGAGCCAATTTCAGTTTCAAAAATTATTCCTAATATTGTAGATTTTTCAGGATTTTCTATAAATTTTCTGGATTATTTTGAAAAATTTCCGTTGTCGGTGTCGACCGATACCGATAACCAGCCTTCCGATTTTTATTTTACAAACGGAGTAGAATTTTGAGAATCGGCCTTCGCCGTATGCCTTAGAATCGTGTTCTCTACGTTCGGATATTTTTGGCGATTTTTCTGAATTTATCGAAAATCCGGCCAAACTGGTGTCGCCCGTATCGGCGACAGCTTCCGGGATTTTTAATTTGTAAAACGGATAGAATTTCCGCAAATCGTCTTCATCTTACGTCTCAGTATATTATCTCTATTTTCTGTAATTTTTGGGCACCGTTCAGAACTGGTTGCATTTTGGGCTGTATTAAATAATAATATTTTAATTATTTAACTTCTTTTTCTTTTCCTTTTCTTTTCTTTCTCCTTCTTCTCTTCTCTGGTTTCGTCCAGAAACCTCCACCACCGACATAATTCCACCGCCTCTCTCCCTCTTTAAATCCCTCTCTCTCTCCTCCCAAACTCCCTCTCATTTCTCTCCCTCTCTCTCAAAAACTCTCTCTCTCTCTCCTCTCTCTCTCTCTCTCTTTCTCTTTCCCTCTCTCTAAACCTCTCTCCATCTCTCCCTCTCTCTGTTCTGCTACCACCCAAGGGGAGGGTTGGCCACCGCAGCCAGACCAGGCGGCCGGCGGCATGCCGGGGGCCGGCCAAGCGCCACCCAGGCGCCGGCGGCGTGGGAGGCGGCCGAGTGCGGCGACGCAGGTGTGGGGAGAGGCACCAGCTACCCTATCCTCCCCTCTCTTCGCGGTGGAGCTCCGGCGAGCGGCGCCGGAGCGGCACCGGACAACGGCGCCGGCGGGCGGCCGCGCAAGCGAGCGCGCGCGGCCGGCGGGGCGCGCGCCGCACTCGGGCGGCAGTAGCAGCCGCACGGCTGCTGCTGCTGTTGCTATTTGGGTAAAAACCCAAATGGGTTTGGGTTTGACCCAAACCCGACCCATTTACACCAGACCCGACCCGTTAAGGTAAAAGTGCATTTAAGCCCCTGTAAAAGTATAATTTACTTTTAAGCCCCTGTAAAATTGCAAATAGCCCCCTGAATCTTTTTAGTTATTCCGTAATTAACCCCATTTTATTACTTTCAGTATTCGGGCGATAACTGGAGCATCCGGACTCCGATTCGGACGATTCTGGATCCGTTGCGATCGTGGGAACGAAAGCTACAGTCTGTAGCAAGTTTGTGAGTGTTTTCTTTTTATAAATTATATTTTATCATATTTAGTTACATTACTTGCTATACCATGATTATGGATAAAAGACGTTAAATATTCATTATTCACTGGTCATGATTGGACGATCATTGAATTAGGAATAACCTAGAAGATTGTAAGGTATTTCCTGACTCAATATGAGATCGTTATAGTAACAAGACATACAGACATAGATAACTCGGACACAGAGATCATACCTGCACCGCCACTGACCACGGACCACTAGGTCATCATATTAGTAGATACTATTACTTCATGTAGTAGCTCACAATGAGATAACCATCATCACATGTATACTGATTCACGGTACTTTATGACACTACACTGTCACTAGACATGACTGCTAGACATCGTTAGTACATGCACTGATAACCTCCTTACACAGATACTGTAGTTCACTGGATATACACCGACCACTATTATTATCACTATCACATATATATATATATGACCCGGATTCTTGCTACACATATATCTTCCACTAGTACACCGATATACCAATGCACGACATGTCGTATTTCATATTTTTGTTATTATAGTTACATTGATGCTCGATACACTGTTATCTCATGTTCACGCATCACTGTTACATATGCTCACCACACAGGTGTACATGCATGTCTTGTTCCTCACTTATTATCATATGACTCACCGTGCATATTACCTAGATTATTGTTCCATGTTACTGTATCCATATTACATGATTGTTTCATGTTACTGATATGGATATACTCGATACTGGACATGAGAGCTGTGGATATGCGATATGTGGAATCCCACATCTATTGTTCATGTTATATTGTTCCCGTGATATTGTTCCCGTTTTCGGGTATATTGTTCCCGTTATATTGTTCTATGCTATCAACAGAGCTCAGGTCCAGTTATCGTGTTACCTGTATTAGGTACTGTATTCATTCTTGTTACATTGAATACTTGATATATCAGGACATATCAGATCATAAAGTTAATTGGGGTATGGGGGAGACTTGACGGTTGATTAGATCTTATCGGGTGATGTACTGGATCCATATTGTTCTCCCACTGCAGGGGATGGTAGTGCTACCTACCGATTGTATTGCTCCATGAGCTATTGTTACTTGATTCATGCTCCCCTCTTAGCGGAGGGCCCTGGTCTTAGCAGCCAGGGATTGTTTAAGGCCGTGATCCCGGGTATGCACGGGATACATCCACCCGATAAGAACTCTTCGACCATGGGTTTCCAATTAACATAATAAAACAGTATACACAATAGTGACGTCGGGAACACTTGTTATTTGGTTACTCTCTCGTTTGGATAATGGTACCCGTAGGCCATGTCCGGATGGGTTCGACTGGAGTGCGGGCTCCAGTATGAACTACCAGTGGTATGGGACACTGGAAGAGAGTAATTAAAATATCAAGTGGTACTGATTGCTACTATTGTATAAATAACATGACTTGCCTGATACATGCTTACTACTTGTTATTGTTCTCTTGCCTGATACATGTTTAGTTGTACTTGTTATTACACCTGATCATTTATCCGATATCATGTTACATGTCTATTTGTTACTTTACCCGATACATGTTACACTTTCTGTAGTAGCATACTATTCATGCATATGTGCATATATTCTATTGTCTGTATACCTTGCATACATCATTCACCACACCGTATACTGGTTAGGTAGCATATGCACATCTGCATGTTCACTGTTATCACATCACCACTAGCATGTACACTCGTCACCACTAGATAGCATTATATATTGTATAAACTGGATACGACTAGAGATATGACCCGATGATAACCGTTTAGGTAGTGATGGTATTAAAAGATGACCTGTTTATATATTTCTACTGTTTACATGTTTATAGGTCGACTGCTTATTATATTCTTATTATATGGTATCACTAGTCCCACATTAGATATTATATATTAGTAGCTTGTATTACTATTATATATATATATATATATATATATATATTACTGCCTCCTTCATTTTACCACTCACTAGGTCGCTTTCTGACGACCCTGGGTTTGCGTGCCCAGATTGGAGATCCGCGTACCGAGAGTGCCTTGGAGTCACATAGGAGATTCCTCATCTGGCCTATTCATAGGTACCTTAGTCATTTATTTTTGTTATCTTATTTGTCCCCATTTTTCATATCTATTATGATCGCTGACCTCTTTCTGCAGGTATTCTTGTACTTATTTCATGCTGGACCTCATATCTATATGGAGGTATTGTACTGTACTGAGGCTTAACGTACGCGTGAGCGTGTTTTCACCTCGCGTATGTACGTCGCCATAACGTCTCCGTATCCTTGGGATCGGGGTGTTACACAGTGGTATCAGAGCCTAGGTTCACACCTGGTGTGGGTAACCACCTAGGTCAATCCTCGGGCTCTTACCAATAGTACAATCAGGTTCAGATTAACTGATCTGTATCTGAATTTGGGGATTTTAGCAACGAGTACAAGAATACCATGACCTTGACAATTCATTCCTTGACTCTGTTCTCTGACTTCCTTTCAGTTGTCAACCAGAACATCCGATTTCCTTCTACTTTCCTTGTATCGTCTTACTTTCCATCTGTCCGGATTAGTTCACTACCATACTTCTCCATCCCGGGTTCCTTCTAGATATCAGAGTGCGCAGCGGAAGTGTCGTGGACCCGTCACCTTTCGGCCTTGGGTTGAAAATCTTGTTCTCACACCTGATTGAAATTGCGAGGACGCAATTTTTTTGTAAGGTGGGGAGAAATGTAACACCCTGATCCCGGTGTACGTATCACCGTATCGGTACGCGATACTGTTGGCCCAAGGTTACAATCAACCCATGTTTAGTGTTTTTTGATGATTACAAAACATATTAGTTATTTGTACTAATATCAACTGTTGTTTAAGTGTGTTTCAGGTTCATATCTTAAAGAGTTGATTACTTCCCTAAAGGAAGGTGTATTGGATTCAAGACAAGTCAAATTGGGCTCAAAAGTGCAATATTGAAGATCAAGTGAAGATTGCCCATGTTGAAGTCTTGAAGACCTAGAAGTTTGTAAGTGTAGTTTTGTTAAAGATAGAATATGTGAAATTTGGCTCTAGGATTTGCACACACACTTGTTTTGAATGTTTCTATGTTTTGAAAATGTTTATTTCTAAGTTTATGCCTTGGTTTATACATACATGTACTCAAAGCTTTATATCTTCAAAAACGTGTTTAAAACATGTATATAATAAAGTTCAGCATAACACTTAGTTCCAGAGTTTTTAAAAGATTTTTTTACAAATTTTTCTAACTCAAAAATCTGCCCAGAAAAAAAACTATTTCAGGCAGACCGGTCGACCGGCAGTCGACCGGCTGCTGTGTCCAGACATGCACAGGCTGTGCATGTCTGTCGGTCGACCGAACCTACATACCGGTCGACCGAAAAGAGATGTTTGCTCTCTGTATCTTTTCGGTTGACTGGGTCGTCGACCGATAGAAGGAACCTGTGTTTCCTTTCTTGGATTGGTCGACTGGCAGTCGACCGATGTTCCAACGGCTCTTTTGCCAGCAGGGACCCGGTCGACCGGCAGTCGACCGGTAGGCCTGCAACAAGCCATAACGGCTCTTTCCTCTTTTAGAAATTTCTGAAAAACTGTTTTTGGTTTTCTCTTTTACAGAGTTTTTAGGAGTTGTTGGGACTCTTTTTCTGATCAAATTAGCTGGAAAAATCAGAGTTTTTAACCTATTCTCTCCCTATAAATAGTGGGGAATAGGCCTTAGTTATTTACCAAGAAAAATACAAGTTTTCATTGTTTTCAAGTGAAAGAGAAAAATAGTTTAAAGCTTTCATTTCCATTCTTTCAAATTGGTTTTTCAGTTGTTGTTTGATCTCTAATATCACTCTACAACTGAAGCTTTTCTCACACACTTCATAGAGCCAAAAATTTCATATTCTTTCTATAGGTGAAGTTGTAAAAGAGTGAGAGTGTTTGTAAAAGAGTGTTGTGGTCTAGTTAAAGATCACTATTTGTAATCCTTGTTCTTGTGGAGACAAGCTCCTCGGTGGAGTTTCTTTGTAAGGTGAAGCTACGGGCTTGAGGTCTTTGGAGGCCTAACTTGTACGGGATCCTAAGGGGATAGTGGAAACCCTTCACGAGGTGAAGGCGGGGACTAGAGCAACGGGCTCGAACCTCGAAACAATCATCCTTGTTTGCGATTGCCTTTGCGTTCTTCTTGCTTTCAATTTCTCTTGTTTTATATTGCCTTGAATTATTTGCTTGAGTAACTAACCCTCTACTTGTGGAATCTTGTGTTGCTATACTTGTTGTGTTACATTGTGAGCCTTTCATTTTCATCATCATACTTGGCATTGATCAATCACACCTCAATACAACACGTTTGCATTGCGCACCTCTAACCCATTTAAGGGGAATTGGGAGGAAGGAGTTCAGAACCTCGCAAGGGGTATTCGGCTCTTAGTCGTGTTTTTGAGAGATTGTTGCATCACTCATTTCATAAGTTTAAAAAGATCATTAGATTAGCTATTACACCTATTCACCCCCCCTCTAGGTGTATTTCAATTGGTATCAGAGCTTGGACTCTAGGATTTGGCTTAACAACCTTAGAGAGATCCTCATATTGCTAATCATTTCATTCATTTCCACATAGTAAACATGGCCGATGGTATTAAGACACCCCCTAAGTTTGATGGACTTAACTTTCCCATATGGAAGGTTAAGATGACTGTTTTCTTGCAATCTCTAGGTAGCCGAGTTGCAAAGGCCGTGACTAAACAATTTAGTACCCCCGATGGTGATGAATCTACTTGGTCCGAAATTGAGACCAAGGAGTTTGATGCCAATGCTAGGGCTCATTATGCACTCCTACAAGCCCTCAATGATGATGACATAGCTAGAGTCATCCATTGCAAATCCGCCTATGAGATTTGGACCCATTTGCTAGTAACACATGAGGGGACATCACAAGTGAAGAGGGCCAAGATGGACCTTCTTCGGTCCCAATATGAAAATTTTAGCATGCAAGAACATGAAACCATAGATGATATGGTTACTAAATTTACTAAGATTACTAATGGGCTTTCTTCTCTAGGTGAAGACATCAACAACGACCAAAGGGTGAGAAAGATCATCCGGGCTCTTCCTCCATCATGGGAAGTGAAAGCTACAACATTGAAGGAACTCAATGATAAAGATGAGATTGAGCTCATCGGACTCATTGGAAATTTAAAAACCCATGAGATGGAAAGGAAAGCAAGGAGGACATGGCACCTACCAAAAAGAAGACCATTGCCTTCAAAAGTCATGCTACCTACTCCGACGAAGATGACGAAGAAGAAGATGACGAGGAGCTCTCACTTCTAGTCAAAAATGTCCGGAGGATGTACAACAAGGCAAAGTTCCAAGGACGGAGGAGATGGCAAGGAGGCAAGGAAGAAAGGAAGATCATTTGCTTTAATTGCCAAAAGCCGGGACACATAGTAGCGGAGTGTCCGGACCAAGTGAAGCCATCTTCATCCAAGAAGCCATACAAGAAGAAGGCTATGAAAGCAACATGGGATGACGAAAGTGAATCCGAGGAGGAGATCGACACCGCCAATATGTGCTTCATGGCAAATGAGAGCACAAGCAAGGTAACCCCCTCAACTCCTTTTGATGAAGATTTATCCATGGATGAGTTAAGTGAAGCATTTATAGAACTTTCTCAAAATTATGACTTCATGAAGAAAAAGTACTTGAAAATGAAAAAGATAATGAATCTTTGAGTATTCAAGTGTTAAATCTTTCTAAAGAAAATAATAACTTGCATTCTTCTTTAGTTTCCACTAAAAATGATTTTGAAAAATATAAGATTGCTTGTAAAGGAAAGACCCCATTTGTAGATTCTAATGAGATTGCCATGCTTAAGGAAAGATTAGACTCATTAGATGTTGTTTTGAAAAAGTGTAGTGAGTTTGATAAGAAGAAGATGGAGAATATGTTTCCTAAGAAACAAGCTCCTAAGAAAAATGTTCATCATGCTCATGCTCATGCTCATGTACATGCTACACAACCTATGCATCATGGTAAACCCCCAAAGCATGCTCACACTTCACATACACACCATGCATTTATGTATAGAAAAGTGTACACATGTTCACATTGTGGACGGAAAGGACACTTAGCTAATTTTTGCTATGATAGACTAAGTGCATCATCTCATAATGTTTGGGTTCGTAACACTAACTTCCAAGGACCCAAGAAAGTTTGGGTACCAAAGTCAACAATTGTTTTAAATGATGTAGGTACTTTCAAAGCCCAACGACGTAGAGGTTTGTGGTATCTTGATAGCGGTTGCTCAAGGCACATGACTTGGGACATCAACAACTTTGCAACCCTATCAAGATATCATGAAGGTGGCACCGTCACCTTCGGAGATGACGCCAAGGGTAAAATCATTGGTATTGGTAATATAAAGCTTGGCACTTCTCCTTTAATTGAAAATGTAGTTTTAGTAGACGGGCTCAAGCATAATCTCTTGAGCATTAGTCAATTATGTGATAAAGGATTTAATGTTATTTTTGATGATATTGCTTGTAAAATAGTTGACAAAAATTCTAATGTTTGTGTATTTTCCGGTTTTCGTGAAAGTAATGTATATATGATAGATATGCTAAATATGTCTTGTAACATTACTTGTTTAAAAGCCCTCGATGATGACTCTTGGTTGTGGCATAGGAGATTAGGCCACGTTTCATTTGACCATATTTCTAGGCTTAACTCTAAGGAAATGGTGAAGGGTATTCCTTCATTGAACTTTGAAAAGGACCGAGTTTGTGACGCATGTCAATTTGGGAAACAAACTAAGTCCTCATTCAAATCAATTAAGGATATCATGTCATCACGTCCATTGGAGCTAATCCACATGGATTTATTTGGCCCTACACAAACCAAAAGTTTAAGTGGGAGTAGATTTGCTTATGTTTTAGTAGATGATTTTTCGCGTTTTACTTGGGTTTATTTTCTTGAACATAAAAGTCAAACCTTTTCACATTTTCAAGCCTTTAAGAAAAGAGTTGAAAAGGAAAATGACTCCTCAATAATTAAAATAAGAAGTGATAGAGGAGGTGAGTTCATTAACCTTCCCTTTACCACTTTTTGTGAGGAACATGGAATAAAACATGAACTTTCTTGTCCTAGAACTCCACAATAAAATGGAGTAGTTGAGCGGAAAAATCGTACTTTACAAGAGATGGCTAGGACAATGTTAAATGAATATGGTCTACCACATTATTTGTGGGCCGAGGCCGTTCATACTTCATGTTACATTGCAAATCGTGTTTTCCTATGTAAAAATACTACTAAAGACTTCTTATGAGATGTATTTTTCTAGAAAACCTAATGTTTCTTATTTCAAAGTGTTTGGTTGCAAATGTTTTGTTTTAAATACAAATATTAATTTGGGAAAATTTGATGCTAGATCATATGAGGCTATTTTTGTAGGTTACTCAAATACTAGTAAGGCTTATAGAATCTTCAATAGGTCAACTTTGACTATTGAGGAATCTATTCATGTTAAATTTGAGGAATCTAACAAGTTTGTTAAGAATTGTGTAGAAATTGATGCTTTAGATGATGGGTTGGAGAAAGTGACCTTGGAGGATGCTTCTACCATGGAGACAAGCCAAAGGATGGTGATGGAAGTGAAGCCAAAGTGGAAGAGGCTCAAGGAAATGAACATCAAGCAAATGAAGAGGAGCCCTCTCAACCACTACCAAAGGATTGGAGATTCAATCCTCATCATCCCAAGGACCTCGTCATAGGTGAAGTATCAAAAGGGGTAACCACTCGCTCTAAGATTCAAGATTTTTATGGTAATTTTGCTTTTATTTCACACATAGACCTAAAAATGTCCTCGAGACCGAGGCCGATTCATATTGGTTGCTTGCTATGCAAGAGGAGCTCAATCAATTTGAGCGCAACCAAGTATGGCATCTTGTTCCTAGGCCCCAAGATAGACCAACTATTGGTACTAAATGGATCTTTAAGAACAAGTTGGATGAATCGGTAATGTAGTTAGAAACAAGGCTAGGTTAGTTGCCCAAGGTTACACTCAAATCGAGGGAATCGATTTTGAAGAAACCTTTGCACCCGTAGCACGGCTCGAAGCCATACGGATGACCTTAGCATATGCCTCATTTAAAGATTTTAAGTTATTTCAAATGGATGTAAAGAGTGCTTTTCTTAATGGTTATATTGATGAGGAGGTGTATGTTGAACAACCCCCGGGTTTGTTGATCCTACACACCCTAATTATGTTTATAAATTAGATAAAGCACTATATGGTTTGAAACAAGCCCCTAGGGCTTGGTATGAAAGATTGTCTTCATTTTTGCTTTCAAATGATTTTAAGAAAGGAAAAGTTGATAAAACATTATTTACCAAACATATAGATCAAGATATCCTCATAGTTCAAATTTATGTTGATGACATTATTTTTGGATCTACTAATGTTTCACTTTGCAAGAATTTTGAGTCATGCATGAAAAAGGAATTCGAGATGTCTATGATGGGGAGCTCAACTTCTTCCTTGGACTTCAAATCAAGCAACGTAGTGATGGGACATTCATCAACCAAGCCAAGTACACCAAAGAACTCATCAAGAGGTTCGGGCTTGAAGGATCCAAAGTAGCAAAGACTCCCATGGCAACCACTACGAAACTTGACAAGGACGAACAAGGTAAGGAAGTAGACATCAAATTATTTCGTAGCATGATTGGTAGTTTACTCTATCTTACGGCTAGTAGGCCGGATATAATGTTTTCCGTATGTTTATGTGCACGTTTTCAATCATGTCCTAAGGAATCACACTTAATAGCGGTAAAACGCATAATTAGGTATCTTAGGGGCACAATTGATTTAGGTTTGTGGTATCCGAAAACTAACAAATTTACCATGACTAGTTATTCGGATGCCGACTATGCCGGTTGTAGGGTAGATAGGAAGAGCACAAGTGGCACTTGCCATTCTTGGGCAATTGTCTTGTGTCTTGGTCTTCCAAGAAGCAAAATAGTGTAGCCCTTTCAACCGCCGAGGCGGAGTATGTAGCAGCCGGAGCTTGTTGTGCACAAGTACTCTGGATGAAACATACTCTTCTCGATTTTGATTTACATTTTGATCATGTTAAGATTTATTGTGATAATACTAGTGCTATTCACATGACCAAAAATGCTAATCAACATAGTAAAACCAAACATATAGACATTAGATATCATTTTCTTAGAGATCACTTTGAAAAAGGTGACATTGATATCGATTTTGTTTCCACAGATTTTCAACTTGCAGATATTTTCACAAAACCTTTAGATTATGCAAGATTTTCATTTATTTGTGGTGAATTGAATGTATGTAAGATTGATACTTAAAATATCTTATTTGTTTTGTTTTGGTTTCTAATATGTTTGTTTTGTTTTGTCTTAAAATTTTTTTTTAACCCTTTTTGATGTATGACAAAAAGGGGGAGAAAATATATGGAGAAAATATATGTTGTTTGTTTTAAATTTTGTTATTCCTTATGATAGTTTATTTTTGGTGATGATATTTTTCAATGCTTTATGTATGCTTACATAGTTGTTCATATTCATGTTAAATACATAGCATTGTTTAAGGGGGAGCTTTCCAAGCTCTTTCCTCTTTTATTTGTTTAATAACTCATATGTTTTGTCATCATCAAAAAGGGGGAGATTGTTGGCCCAAGGTTACAATCAACCCATGTTTAGTGTTTTTTGATGATTACAAAACATATTAGTTATTTGTACTAATATCAACTGTTGTTTAAGTGTGTTTCAGGTTCATATCTTAAAGAGTTGATTACTTCCCTAAAGGAAGGTGTATTGGATTCAAGACAAGTCAAATTGGGCTCAAAAGTGCAATATTGAAGATTAAGTGAAGATTGCCCATGTTGAAGTCTTGAAGACCTAGAAGTTTGTAAGTGTAGTTTTGTTAAAGATAGAATATGTGAAATTTGGCTCTAGGATTTGCACACACACTTGTTTTGAATGTTTCTATGTTTTTGAAAATGTTTATTTCTAAGTTTATGCCTTGGTTTATACATACATGTACTCAAAGCTTTATATCTTCAAAAACGTGTTTAAAACATGTATATAAACAAAGTTCAGCATAACACTTAGTTCCAGAGTTTTTAAAAGAATTTTTTACAAATTTTTCTAACTCAAAAATCTGCCCAGAAAAAAACTATTTCAGGCAGACCGGTCGACCGGCAGTCGACCGGCTGCTGTGTCCAGACATGCACAGGCTGTGCATGTCTGTCGGTCGACCGAACCTACATACCGGTCGACCGAAAAGAGATGTTTGCTCTCTGTATCTTTTCGGTCGACTGGGTCGGTCGACCGATAGAAGGAACCTGTGTTTCCTTTCTTGGATCGGTCGACTGGCAGTCGACCGATGTTCCAACGGCTCTTTTGCCAGCAGGGACCCGGTCGACCGGCAGTCGACCGGTAGGCCTGCAACAAGCCATAACGGCTCTTTCCTCTTTTAGAATTTCTGAAAAACTGTTTTGGTTTTCTCTTTTACAGAGTTTTTAGGAGTTGTTGGGACTCTTTTTTGATCAAATTAGCTGGAAAAATCAGAGTTTTTAACCTATTCTCTCCCTATAAATAGTGGGGAATAGGCCTTAGTTATTTACCAAGAAAAATACAAGTTTTCATTGTTTTCAAGTGAAAGAGAAAAATAGTTTAAAGCTTTCATTTCCATTCTTTCAAATTGGTTTTTCAGTTGTTGTTTGATCTCTAATATCACTCTACAACTGAAGCTTTTCTCACCACACTTCATAGAGCCAAAATTTCATATTCTTTCTATAGGTGAAGTTGTAAAAGAGTGAGAGTGTTTGTAAAAGAGTGTTGTGGTCTAGTTAAAGATCACTATTTGTAATCCTTGTTCTTGTGGAGACAAGCTCCTCGGTGGAGTTTCTTTGTAAGGTGAAGCTACGGGCTTGAGGTCTTTGGAGGCCTAACTTGTACGGGATCCTAAGGGGATAGTGGAAACCCTTCACGGAGGTGAAGGCGGGGACTAGAGCAACGGGCTCGAACCTCGAAACAAATCATCCTTGTTTGCGATTGCCTTTGCGTTCTTCTTGCTTTCAATTTCTTGTTTATATTGCCTTGAATTATTTGCTTGAGTAACTAACCCTCTACTTGTGGAATCTTGTGTTGCTATACTTGTTGTGTTACATTGTGAGCCTTTCATTTTCATCATCATACTTGGCATTGATCAATCACACCTCAATACAACACGGTTGCATTGCGCACCTCTAACCCATTTAAGGGGAATTGGGAGGAAGGAGTTCAGAACCTCGCAAGGGGTATTCGGCTCTTAGTCGTGTTTTTGAGAGATTGTTGCATCACTCATTTCATAAGTTTAAAAAGATCATTAGATTAGCTATTATACCTATTCACCCCCCCTCTAGGTGTATTTCAGATACGACGTACAAAATTGGTATGACCTCCGTAGTAGTCCGATTGAGCCAATTTCAGTTTCAAAAATTATTTCCTAATATTGGTGATAGACTTTGTGTTCCCCGAGGAGGAGTCAGACAGAAGATTTTGGAGAAGCACACAGTTCAGCTTATTCTATACATCCAGGAGGAAACAAGATGTACCAGACCTGAAGAAGCACTTTTGGTGGAATGCCATGAAGAGGGAGATAGCCCAGTTTGTTGCTAAGTGCTTGGTTTGCCAGCAGATAAAGATCGAGCATCAGAGACCAGCTGGACTTCTTCAACCCTTGCCGATACCCGAGTGGAAATGGGAGCACATCACCATGGACTTCGTGACGGCATTGCCTCGGAGTCCCAGGGTAATAATGCGGTGTGGGTGATAGTTGATCGCCTCACCAAGTCAGCTCACTTCATACCATTCAGGGTAGGCCAGTCAACAGAGGTTCTGGCAGATAAGTATATGAAGGAGGTGGTTCGTCTGCATGGAGTTCCAGTTATATTGTGTCAGATAGAGACACCAGATTCAGATCTCATTTCTGGGAGAGTCTCCAAGAAAGTCTGGGAACTCGTCTGAAATTCAGTACTTCTTATCATCCTCAGACAGACGGACAATCTGAGAGGACTATCCAGATCCTTGAAGATATGTTGAGGGCTTGCATGATTGACTTTGGGGATCTTGGGAAGACCATCTTCACTTGGCTGAGTTTTCATATAACAACAGCTACCAGGCAAGTATTAAGATGGCCCCCTTTGAGGCATTGTATGGTAGGAAGTGCCGATCACCGATTTGTTGGGATGAAGTCGGTGAGAGGAGTCTTTTGGGACCAGAGATTCTGATGCAGACTACAGAGAAAGTCAGAGTTATCAGAAATCATCTCAGGGCTGCTCAGAGTAGGCAGAAGAGTTGGGCAGACACTCGGAGAAGGCCATTGGAGTTCCAGGTTGGAGATCATGTATTCTTGAGGATATCACCTACCAAGGGAGTGATCCGTTCGGTGCTCGTGGGAAGCTAAGTCCAAGGTATATTGGCCCATTCGAGATCCTGGATCGTGTGGGAGATGTGTCCTATAGATTGGCATTACCGCCATCTTTGGACGGGGTGCATAATGTCTTCCACGTGTCTCAGTTGAGGAAGTATGTCAGGATGACAGCCATATTCTGGATTATTCTGAGCTGGAGTTACAACCGGATTTATCATACCAAGAGCAGCCGTTGGCCATCCTGGATAGGAGTGTCAAGACACTGAAGAACAGAGCTATTCCATTGGTATTGGTGTGTCATGGAACAGGCATGCGCCAGGAGAGGCCACTTGGGAGCGTGAGGACGTTATCCGGGAGCGTTATCCTCAACTTTTCACATCTTGATTGGGTAAGACTCTTTTCTTCTACTCTTCTTTACCGTTATCTTTCCTTGTATCCATATCTATCTGTTGCTTTTCCTGTTATCTTTCACCTTATGAAATTTCGAGGACGA